>VMDO01003056.1:0-151895 GCA_007922755.1 Pedetes capensis
TTTTTTGCTGTACTAGGAGTTGAACCCAGGGCCTCACGCTTGGATGCTTTGCAAGTGCTGTGCCATTGAGCTGTACCCCAGCCCATATTTTTACTTTTTCAGACAGGGTCTCGCCAAATTACTCAGACTGCCTCTGGTCTCGAACTTGTGATCCTCCTGCCTCTGCCTCCCAAGTCACTGGGATTACAGATGTGTGCCACCACGCTTGGCTTTCTTTTTTATTTTTTATCTTGACACAGGGTCTTACTAAATACACAGGATGCCTCTGGTCTCGAATTTGTGATCCTCCTGCCTTTGCCTGCAGAATCTCTGGGATTACAGCTGTATAGCCCTGCACCCGGCTTGGACTCTCAGTTCTATTTCACTGGTCAACTTGTCCATTCCTGCACCAACCCCATCTTTTTACTTTTAAGGCCTTACAATAAATTTCAGTATCAGGTAGGGCATGTCTAACCACCTTATTCTTCTTCAGAAATATTTGGTTGGGTTTTGGCTCATTTTTCTTCTATATACCTTGCAAAATCAGTATGCCAATTTCCACAGAAAACCCTGTCGGAATATTACATTGTAGTTGCATTAAGTATGTTGTTATGTTGTTTGTTGCTGTTAGGTGATGTGGAGTTGAGTGACTCATAGCAACCCTCATAGGGTTTTAATATTTTTTTAACTTTTTATTAGTAATTTTTTATATACAACTTAATGGGTCTCGTTGTGACATTTCCATATATGCATTTCATTGTACATAGCACACGTGACTTTCCCCTTACCCTCTCATAACCCTCCTCCCCCATTCCCACCCCCCCACCAATGGTCTCCTTTCTAGTTGTGTGTCTTTTTGTGAAAATATTTATCTATATATGTGCATCCCAATTTTGATATAAGTCCAAACTTTTTTGATAGTGATCTACCTTTTTACATTTTCAGCAGTATTACATGAGTGATCTAGTCTGTTTGCATTATTGCCAACATTTGGTATTATTACTATTTTTTATTTTAGCTATTCTAGTAGGTTTTATTTTTTTCTATCTTCCCCTATTTTTCCAACATACTCATGAAGTTGTGCAGTTTACATTGAGACTGACCCTCTCCCTCTTCATCCCTCCTCACTGACCTTCCTCTCCCTCCCACCTTCTCAAATCTTCACTTCCTTCTACTAGATCCCTCCTTCCTTCTTTCCACTCCTTACATTGTCCCTTCTATGCTGTTTAATTGTACATTTTTTATGTTTCAATTTATGTATAGGATTTTTTTCCCTCCTTTAAGTTCATTCAGCACCCACATATGAGTGAGAACACATGATATTTCTCTTTTGGGGCTTGTATTCGTCACTTAAGATGATGTTCTCCAATTCCATCCATTTTGCTCCTCATAGGGTTTTCAATGGCTGTTTGGGGGTTGTTTTGGGGAATGGACTACCACACCCTTCTCCAATTTTTGCCATGCTGGGGCTAGAATGCAGGTGCTCAGAAAGTATGTAGCAGAGTTCTACCAACTAAGCTAAACCCCAGCCCCTGCATTAAATATATTTCTATACATTAATACATGAATTTAGGGAAAATCAATACCTGTATCAACGTTAAGTCTTTTTATTTATTTACACCTTTTTTAATGTTACTCAGTTTGGTGTTAATTTTCTTGCCCTGCTGGTTTTACATCTCATTTACTTTTTTTTTTTTTTTTTTTTTTTTTTTTTTTGGTGGTACTGGGGGTTGAACCCAGGGCCTCGCGCCTGCCTGCTCTGCAAGTGCTGGACCACTGAGCTGCACCCCCAGCCCATTTTTTTCACTTTTTGAGACAGGGTCTAGCTAAATTTCACAGACTGCCTCTGGTCTTGAACTTGTAATCCTCCCACCTCCACCTCCCAGGCCACTGGGATTACAGGCGTGCGCCACAGCGCCCGGCTCATTTACTCTTTAGACCCTTTATTCTCTAGGTATTTCTTTAACTGCTTTAACTACTATTAAAAATAGGGTCTTGCCAGGCACAGTGGTACACACCTGTAATCCCAGCAACTCAGGAGGCTGAGGTAGGAGGATTACAAATTCGAGACCAGAGGCAGCCTACATAGTGAGACTATGACTCAAAAATTAAAAAGGAGGGCCAGTGGTGCAGCCCAGTGATAGAGCACTTGCAAAGTATGTGCAAGGCCTTGGGTTCAACCCCTAAGTACCACCAAAGAAAGAGTGTGAGAGAGAGAGAGAGAGACTCTTTCTCATTGCATTGCCTAACCTAAAGTCCACAGTTCCTAGGGCATCCATGGCTGGGCTTTAGGGATTCTGTGAAGCTTCTGAAACCATCCGTGCATTTTGTAGAGAAGTTCTGTTCTTCCCTCAGATTTCTGAATAGCAGTGCTTCTTACGGGCCAGGTGTTCCCCTGAGCACTTTACAAGACCCTCAGTCATCCTGAGAAATAGATACAGTTACATTCACCATTTTATGAGGACCAGTACTCAGAGAGGTTAGGTATTTTGCCTGAAGTCATATAGCTAAGAAATAAACAGCCAGTATTCAAACCTAGGCTTTCTGATCTCAAAGTTATATACTTAACCTCTGTACTCCACAGCCTCCAGAGGGTTACGGGGCCTGCTCCAGGCCTAGGCACTTGGCCTCTCTGGGCTGCTGTTTGTTCAAGTATAAAATGGGAAAAGGCATATTCTTGCTCTGCCTCTTTTTTTTAACCTTAAAGTAAATTTTGTTTTTCTTTTTAACTTTTTTATTAGTAATTTTTAATATACAACTTAATGAGTCTCATTATGACATTTCCATACGAGCATCTCATTGTACATTGCTCAAATTAACGTCCCCCTTACTCCTCGTGACCCTCCTCCCATGTCCCCTCTTTCCCCAACAACATGCTCTACCTCTTTCTTGGGGCTGTTGGCGAGGCACTAAGAAGAGAGATAGTAGGAGGCTCTGCAAACAGTAAAGTACAGCCTGTGAGGCAGCCAGGGTAGCAGAGAAGGTAGGGCTGAGGCCCCCTCCCCCACCCCCTCTTCTACTAAGACTACATCTTCCCAGGAGGTGGAGAACTGCTAGGCTGAGCTGGAGAGGGGCTGTTCCCCCAGCACTGCTCTGCACCAGCCCCTGTGCTGAGCAACACAGAGATGTGGGGATGCAGGATTAGACATGGCCACAAGAGAGAAGGTTGGCATCTCAACAGATCATGGAGGCAAGAGGTGACTCTGCCCATAGGAGAGTAAGCCCGGAGGTGGTAGAAGCAGAGAGAGCATGGTCCAGCAGGAGCCAGGGATGGCTTCCTGGGAGAAGTGACCTGTGAGTGCAGCCCTTCCTGTATCACCCTAACCCCACTGGCCTCCTCAGACTGGCCCAGGTCTCGCCTTTCAGGCGGCTGCCACAATGGCACTCTCCTTGGTGGCTCAGCTATCCCTTGGGGCTCAGCTTCATAGCATCTTCTCAGAGATACCTTCCCTGACCATCCCATCTCTTAGCTTCCTGTTCTCTGTCTCAGCTGCCTGTTGATCAGCTTCTAGCTTTTACTATAACTGCCAACTGTCCTACCCCCTTTTCTCTCTCTGATCCCCTTGCATTATGTTTCATGGGAACAGCTGTCATGTTGGCTTCTTCTCAACAGCATCCTCAGTGCCTAGTCACCGTAGGCATCCAGTAGGTATTTGTTGGATGAATGAGTGAATGAAGAACAAACCAGACTAAAGAATCTGAGCTGTGCTGCCTAATGCAACAGCCACTAGGTACACATGGCTGTTCAAATTTCAATTTCAATTTAAAAGTAAGTACTACAGCAGCGGGTGGCCTGGCACAAGCCTGTAATCTCAGTGGCTCAGAAGGCTGAGGCAGGAGGATCATGAGTTCCAAGCCAGAGGCAGCCTGCACAATTTAGCAAGACCTTATGTCAAAAAATAAAAATAGAAGGGACTGGGGGGTGTAACTCAATGGTGGAGCGCTTGCCTAGCATGTGGAGGCTCTGGGTTCAAGCCCCTAGTTCTGAGAGGGAAAAAAAGTAAATCCACTTAAAATTCAGTTGTTAGGTGCCATCAAGTCATGTCTGACTCATAGCGACCCTTACAGGGTTTTCAATGGCTGGTTGTTTTGGGATTGCCTCAGGAGTGGATTGCCACATTCTTCTCCCACTTTTGCAATGCTGGGAATCAAACTCGGGACCTCAAAAGACTGCAGAGCAACACTCTACCAACTGAGCTAAATCCCAGCCCCGGCTTTGTGGTACACACCTATAATCCCAGCACTCAGGAGACTGAGGCTGGAGGATGATGAATTTAAGGCCTGGGCTACATTGTAAGATGCCATCTCAAAATAAGCAAATTAATAAATAATACTCAGCTCTTCAGTTGTACTAGTCACATTTTGAGTACCCGATAGCTACATGTGGCTGGTGGCTACCATAGGGGATGGCACAGGCATGGGGCATTTCCGTCACTTCAGAAGGCTCTGTTGAACAGCACTGCCCCAGGTGACCTTAACAGCAGGGATTGTTGACCATAGCATTTGGAGCAGAGACCACAGCAATACAGACCTACATGTGTAAGCCATGGGGACGGTGTATCTGGCATAAAGAAGGGACACACCACCCCATCTTGGCACAGTGCTGTTGTCAGAAAGTTTGGCTTAAGGCAGGGAAGGATGTCAAAGCAGGGAGAATCCTTGGAGACCAATTAGTCCCATCTGTCCCCATTAGAAGAAGGGGCTGTGGCCCAGAGAGCAAAAGCGACATGCCCAGGGTGTTTGCATGGTGCCAGAGCCCAGGACTCCTGACTTCAGCACGTGGGGTCAGTTTCCATGATCTGGCTCATGGGCACCTCCTTCCTGGCCCCCGCACCCCCCTCCAGGCCTCAAGCTGGCAAGGCCCCTCAAGCTGGTCCTGGCGCTCACGCTGGCCGCTTTCATCTCTTATTTACCCCCTACAGCACCCCCAGCATCTGACCCTTAGAAATTTTAGACATCCCAAGGAGAATAGCTGCTTATAACCATTTGCTAATTACACGTATGGATGTCAATTAATTCATTTAGCTAATTAGTCACTCAATGAGCACCACGCACCAAAGAACTGTAAAACACAGGCATATGGTGAGAGGGGCGTGGCCGGGTGCTCATGCAGCGTGCAGGCACAAGGAGAGTGGTGGTGGCCCCCACTCTGTCCCCCCACATGAGCAGAGGGAGGGAGGCAGCTTAATAGCTGGGGGAACAGGGTTGCTGCTGCTGTCACTACCAGAAGGCATAATTACAGCTTTCCACTAATCGTGCTGGGAAAACACGCACACACACGCAGTCATGCACAGGCAAGCACACGCACAGGCACACGCCTTTCTGTTGACACCTGCCAATCCCCGAGTGCACATAAACATAGTGTGTACACACACAAGCACAGTGTGCGCACACCCCTATGTGGATACGTGGCAGTCTAGGAGCTCAGGCCACAGGAGGGGCCCGAGACCAGTGCTGCCCCAGGGAGGCTGGAAGAAGGCCATTCTTCCATTGCACTTTGTGCCCACTCTGTGCTCAGCTCTGCCACGGACAATTATTTCATTGAGTCTTCACCGAACTCCACCAGGAGTGAACTCTATTCACTTCACAGATTAGGAAATTGAGGCTCAGAGGAGCGAAGACACTTGCCTAAGGCCATGCAGCTGGTAAAGAGCAGAGCTGGGACTCCCTCCCTTCCCTCTGTGCCTGCATGCTGCAGCACGCTGGAAAGGGAAAGGGGTTTCATCTGCTTGTAGTTGGTGCCTCTGTGGGAAGTAATCTCCCTGGAGAGGACTGCCTCCTTCATGAGTGAAAATGCTTGTTCACAGGCTTCATTCCACAGAAGAAAAATGGAGCACTGATAAGAAAAGGCATTGGTAGGAGGAAACACGCAGTTGCGACTCACACAAATGTCCATGCCGCTGGGAAAGGAATCTCTCAGTCAGCACCAGCTTTACTAAGAGTCAACTCTGACCTCACCTCCATGAAAGTTTGGTCTCAGGACACTGGGTGAACCAGATCTGAGATTCATACAGACCAACACAGGCCAGAAGAGCCACATTTGGACAGGCTGGCAATGAGCGAGCCCATGTTCTTCCCATGGCCGCGACCATCCTTCCTGCAGATGATAGGGGCTGAGCTGGGAAACCCAAGACAGACCTGGGCATCTCCCTGCAAGGGACTCCCTTCCCTTCCTGGGTGCTGGCTTGAGCCGTCACACCTTTCCACATATCCATAATGCCTGCAGGCTCTGGCCTGCCCTAGAGGACAAGAATGAAGTTTTCTCCAATTTCAGGGGGAAAAGGCAAAATTCTGCAAACTCTTACAGCCTCTCCTCTTAGTTCCTCTCATGTCCATTCGCTAAAGTGATGGTAGAGGACCACAGGTTAGGTGATTCATGTATTCCTCTATTCTCCAAACACTCCAGAGCATTCCTCTGAATTAGGACTGGGTGATCTTGCGCACAATTTTCTAAGCAAAAAATAAACAAAACACAAAACCCTTGCAACCATGTCCCAGCTCACATCAAAAGTGTGTCCAGTACATCGATCAGCTAAAAATCTTTCTGCTGCAAGTGACAGAAAATCTAACACAAGTTTCAGCAAAAAGGAAATTCATTGGCTCACATAACTGAGAAAACCAGGTACTGAGCTACTTTGGAGGTGGTGTATTCAGGGGCTCAAAGTCATTAGGACCTGTTTTTCTCCAGCTCTCATTCTTATTGATTCCTCATCTTGGCTTCCATCAAAGGCTCCATGAAGTGACAATAGGGTATCAGCTGCTCCAGCTTCATTTCACGGGTCTGAGTCTGCCATGGAAGAGGGACTTTTCCGAGAGCTCCCAGGGAAACCCTGAGCTTCACCCCATGTGGATGGGCTCAGGTCGCAGGCATACCACACCATTCTACCAAATGAGGGGAGGAAGGTCTGCAGGGGTTCACCTAGGCATATGATTTTCTGATATTTTGCTAGTAGACCCTTTACCAAATGATTTTTTTTCTCTGGCCCTTTTGCTTGTTGCTCCTTCCTGATCCGGAACCCCAGGCCACTTCTCTTCCTCTCCCTTGCTCCCTCGAGTCCCAGATGTCCCCAGTTGTTCTGGGGTTTTGCGAATTCCACAGTCCCATCACCTTCCAAGTCAAAGACACCTTTGCCAGGTAGTGCATTAAGGGCAGAGGACACTCTGGATCCCATAGGCAAGGGCCAAGGCTGTGGGGGTAGGGTATGGTTTGTTCTCTCCCTGAGGATGGAAAAATTCAGATACATCCCATACCTCAAAAACTAGCTTCCATTGAAAACCCTCCCCATGTACCCTGGGAGGCTCTGCAGAGCCCTTCGGCAGGAGCCCACCCTGGACTGGGAGCAGGTTGAAGAGCTCAGGCTGATGATGTCTTGAGATTCGCTCCAGTTTCAGGGGAGTGGAAGAGCTCTGTCTTTCTATCCCCTTTCATCTGCCTCCCCATTCCCCCTCTGCAGGACATTGAGATAGGGATGCTATGATCTCAATGTTTGTGTCCCCCAAAATTCATATCTACGCTAATGTAGTAGCATTGAGAGATGGGACTTTGTGAGCTGCCTGGGTCATGAGTGCTCAACTCTTGTGAATGAGATTGGTGGCCTAATGAGGCCCAAGGGACTCATCTGTCCCTTCCATCATGTGAGGATGCAGCCAGAGGGCACCACCTAGGAAGCAAAGAGCCCTCACCCAACACTGTATCAGCTTGCATCTGAGCCATTCCAGCCTCTAGAACTGAGCAATAGAGTTGTGAGGCTTATGAATTACCAAGTCTAAGGTACTTTGTGGGCTGGGGTTTAGCTCTGCTGGTAGAGTGCTGCTCTGAGACCCTGGGCTCAATCCCCAGCACTGCAAAATTGGGAGAAGGACCTGGCAGCCCACTCCTGAAATAATCCCAAAACAATCAGCCATTGAAAACCCTATGAATAGTAGAGAAGCACTGACATGCTGCCAGGAATGGCACAGTGTAGGGGAGTGTTTTGTTCTGTTGTACATAGGGTCACTAAGAGTCATACCCAACTCAACAGCACCTAACAACAACAAAGTACTTTGTTATAGCAGCCAGAACAGACTAAGAAGGGACCCAGTGATCAAAGGTGATGCAACAAATTATATCAAAACTTAGTGATGTACCCCGATGCTCGTAAATTTTGTAGGGCAGGATTTCAGGAAGCTTGGAAGTCCTCATTTGGGGTCTCATGTGGCTGCAGCCAGATGTCAGCTGGGGCTGCAGGCATCTGAGGACATGACCTGGTGCCAGGGTACACTTCTAAAACAACTCACTCTCACAGCAGAAAAACCAGTCTGCCATGGCTGAAGGCTTAGCCTCTTGTCCATGCAACTTCCTGAGGACTGCTTGAGTGTTCCCACAGCATGGCAGCTGGTGTCCGCAGGGCAAAAAGGCCAAGAATCAAAGCAGAAGCTTCAATGCCCTTTTACCATCCAGTTGTGGGAGTCACACATCCTCTTCTGTCTTATCTCCTAGTCACCCAGGAGCTAGCCTGATTCAGTGCTGGAGAAAAATAGGCAGGTGTGCTCATGGGCCTTCTTGGAGGCTAGCCCTGTAGGAAGCCCAGCGTGTACCCTCTCTGCCTGCCTCCTCCTCAGTCCCAGTAGCCATTCTGAAGCCCTGTCTTCCTCCCTGCCACCCGTAAATCTACACACATGCAAGACTGTTGAGTGTAGCAGTATATTCCAAGAATTCAGGGCAAAACAGGCACCGGGCCCAGAGCAGGAAATGTCCACAAAGCCCTTGTAGACATCTAGATGGGAGGAGGAAGGGGTCTTCCACCTTCCCCCAGGTATTGCCACAGATGCTGCAGGACCACAGAAAAGGAGAGCCTCTGTCCCAGAAGCAGCCTGCCCTTCACTGAGGGCCCCACCAGGCACTGCCCAGGAGTACCTCGCTCTACCTATGAGCAGAGGGCTTCTCAGTTTATACCACTAAATTTCAGGCTGACTGGACACAGCACACAAAATAACCAGACATCTCTATCTCCAAACACACCGCATTGCTCTGCCCCAGCTTACCTGGTTCCCTGCAATCTTACCAGGCACATGAGGCACTCCTCCTCTTGCTTGGAATGGAGAGAGGAGACAAGTGCTCATCCCAACACACCTTCAATTCCAGGTCTAGGAAGGGAAACAGAGGCAGGAGGAGACACTACTGCACAACAACCTACCTATACCTTCTGCCCTCCACCTCTCTGCTCAGCTGCTCTGCACAGCCTTCCAATTCCCTGACTTTCTCATGCCCTTTAGCTCTTCCTCCTCCTCCCTGGTCTGTCCCCAGGCCTCAGGCTGGCATCTGTAAGTACACAGGGCCCTAGCTAAAACCAGAGCCTTCTCGTCCAGCCCTCTTCTGGCAACATGAAGGAGGAGTGGAAGCAGGAGCTTCCTCCTGAGCTCACCTTGAGTGAGAAAGGCAGGTTGCAGTCTAGGACAGAAGGGGCGATCCCCTCTTGCTTGAGTTTGACTATACCTGGAGGGAAAAGCATCACACTATTTTTTAAGCCAAATGGAGGATTTCTTGGGGAGGTTACTAGGATAGTCCACAGGACAGAATTCATCTTGGCAGGAAGGTGGAGGGTAGTTTCAAGGGCTGTTGGGACTGACCATTAACCAAACTTTTACCAATGGTCCTGGTTAGCGAATGGGATCATGAGGGACTTACGCTTCCTCCGTATTTGGATTTCTTTCTCCATAATCATGTATAACCAATAATGACTTTCTGTTTAGAGAGGAAAAGGGGTTTGAAGCAAGGAGGATGTTTGGAGACCCCCTGCCCTGCCTTCCCTCAGCCCCCACCTCAGGGCCCCAGGCCACCTCCCCTGGATGCTTCCTCAAACCATCCAGCTCAGATTTATCCAGAGTCTGGACTTGTAGAGGGTCCAGGCCCAGCCTCCCATAGCCTAGAATGGCAGCCAGCACCTCAGGGCCCACCAGCACCGGACAAGCAGAGACCTGAGCCCCCACTGTGGGTCTCCTATCTACTGACAAATGATGTTGACTCCCTCCCCTCAAGCTGTGATTCCAGGCCCATCAGTCAGCCGCCCAGCCAGTGCTGTAGGAGTTTAATGATGTCATGTCAGGAGCGATTACAGTTGTTAATTACCTTCCAGCCATGGGCAGCTTCTGCAGACCTCAGCCAGGCACCCATGATCACCAAATCTGCATTTACCACTGTCCTCATGGGCCACCCTGCTAGGCTTCTGGATCCTCTGGGACACAGGGTGGATGTTTCTGTGGGAAGTTGAAAGGACCAGGAACATAAGTGTTTTCCTCTGATTTAATTTCTAGAATCCATGCTGTGGAAGTCCTGAAGGGAAACTCTGACCACATCAGTCTCTGCTCAGTCAGAGGCTCCCATTGCCTAAGCCTGGCATTTAAGAAGTTCCACAAAGGCCCTCCAGAGAAACTTTCCTGCCTGCCTCTCAAGTCATCGCCATTGCTCAACTCCATGCACCCCATGGATGGAAGTGCTTGCTGTCCTCAGCCATGCCATGTACTTTTCTGCCCAATGACTTTGCCCACACAGTCCCCTCAACCCGGAAATCCCCTCTCCCACTACACCCTGCCTTCCACTCCTACCTGCTCTTCCAGGCCTGCAGCAGAGCTGCCGAAGATGGCCTAGGCCTTCGTGCTGGCCCCTCATCACACCTCCAGGTCCTTCCCATCACTGGGATTTCCTGAGGCACCTCCTTTGACCCTCCTGGTGGAATTGAGACTTGTTCCCATGGATGTCTCTCTTCTAGGGAGCTTCAGAGGCACAGCCTGGGCCTGAGTGAAATCAGGGCTCAGAATGAGCGAATGGCTGAGTCTTAGAGCTGGCCTAGAAGTCAGGGACCAGAAATAACCCAGGACAGAGGGCATGGTGGGCCTTTACTTCCTTCTTGGAGGGTCTTGGGCCCCCAGTTTCAGGCCCACACTGGCCACCTTCACTGGAGTCACAGCTCACCTCACTGGTCCCTACGGTCCACTCTGGTCTCTTCAGCCTACCCACTCCCTGCAGGAGCCATCTCCACTGCCAATGGAGCCAGCACAGTGGCACACACCTATAATCCCAGCAACTCAGGAGGCGGATGCAAGAGGACATAAGTTCAAGGCCAGAGGCAGCCTGTGTAACTTGGCAAGACCTTGACTCAAAATAAAAAGTAAAATATGGGCTGGGGGCACAACCCAGTGATAGAACACTTGCAAAATATGTGCAATGCCCTGGGTTCAACCTCTAAGATGTTGGGAGCGGGGAACCACCACTGCAAATGGGATTCTGCTGTTCCTGGGCTTGAAACCCTGCTGCCTCAGGGCTGTGTCCCTTAGTTTGGCACCCATGTTCTTCATGACCAGAGTAGTGATTTTTGGTGGTATTTGCTCAGCTCACTGCTACCCCTCTCCTCTAAAGACCACACTCCCACACCCAGACCAAAGCTATAACAGCCACGCATACACCTTGCACACTGTCCTGAAGTCACAGTGACTGTCCCTCTTACCCTGCAAATGCAGCTTCCCAGGTGTGGAATGTGTATACACATTCAGGGACATTACTATGCACTTTTTTCTTTTTCTTTTTTTCTTTTATTGGTTTTTTGAAACAGCCTCACCCTGTATCCCAAGATGGTCTTGAACTTGCAATCCTCTGGCTCCCAAGTGCTCAACATGTACTTTGAGCCCAAAAAATGCAGAGAAAACTGAGCTGCAGCGAAGATAAATGAAAGGGATAGTCAGGAATGTAGGGAATAATCTGGACACCCCCAAGGTGACTGGGAGGGCAGCTAAGGCCCACTGGGTTGGGGCCAAGGTCTGGCCCCTCCCCAGATCCTGCCCTGTTTCTGCCACATCTGGTTACCCTTAACCCAGGAATCTAGACTAGGACCTATTTAACTCCCTAAGAGCTAATCTATCTAAGTCCCAGTTCACCTTTCTCCTGCGATCTCTCCTTAACCTATTACCTCTCCCATCAAGTGATTTAAGACGGCCCCCAAACAGCCCAGCTCTGGTGTGGCCTTTTTCAGCTTGATTGGCCACCCAGAGCTATCCAATTAGTTATTAAGGAAAGTTCAGTGATTGGTCCAGCCTGCACCTAACCCCCCAATCATAAGTGCAGTTTTCCAAGCCCTCATATGGAGAGCTGCTCCTCCTGGCATGAGCACTCTCTGATTGGTTGCACCCTGGTTCACACCCCCACCTAGATGTATGTAAGTAGACCACCAATTACCTCAGGTGTCTATTCATTTCTTCCTGATCTCCTTGACTGATTATCATACCCTGCACCTGATTTCTCAGCTTCGATCGTCTCAACCTTCAATCCAGCCATTGAGTGGCAAGGCTTCAAGAGTCAAGAAAGAAGACCTTGAGCAAGCCAAGAAGAATTCTCAACCCCCCCCCCAACACACACTCTGGGGAAGATATGAGAGGAGAAGACAACCGTCGAGAGGCAACATCCTCAGCCGTCAGCACGGTCAGTGAGGAGATCAGAGCTGTTTGGCACTCTGATATAGAGTTATTATCCCATTGTAGCAGCAGCAACCTGTGCTGCCAGCTAGAGAGCTGTTATATAGAGCTGTATGGTGTTTAGGCTCTCCAGGAAAGGAGTAGCCTAATAAAGTTCCCATTTGTTGTTGAAGGCTTCTGAGGTCCTTCTTGGTGCCACCGACTAACTCTTGCCTGCCCCCGAGGGTCCCCAAGTGTTCTGGTGTTGTGGTGAAGCTCCATGGTCTTGCTGAGCTGGAGCAGACCCCAACACAGGAAGAAGGAAGGAAAGAGGGGCATAGAAAGACAAAAATATCCCAGGGAGCTCTACAAGCTGGGCCTATCGCTTCCTCAGACCCAGTTCTACTGTGTCCCAAGAGAGCCCCCTGTCTCCTTTAAACAGTCCTTTCTTGTGCTGGTTTCTGTTAAATATGTAACATAATGTAGAAAATTTTCAATTCTTTCGAATGTGAATAGCACTGTATGTTTGTGGAAGAAATACTTTGAAAAGCCCTTTGGAGAGTCAGGCATGGTGGTTCATGCCTGTAATCCCAGCACTTGGGAGGTAGAGCAAAGAGAATTGCAAGTTCAAGGCCAGCCCAAGCTGCATGGTAAGATGCTGTCTGAAAAAATAAATAAAATTTTAAAAAGGAAGGGAAAGGAAAGAAAAAGCGAGCCCTTCAGAGAGGCTGGGGTGTGTGGCTCAGTGGTAAAGCACTTGTTTAGAATGAGCTATTGTTGTTAGGTGGGGGGCTGGGATTTAAGTCGGTTGAGCCCTGCTCTGCAGTCTCTGAGGTCCCAGGACCTCAGATTCCCAGCACCGCAAAAATGAGAGAAGGACATGGCAATCCGCTCCCGAGGCAATCCCAAAACAGTCAGCCATTGAAAACCTTATGAGGGTCGCTATGACTTGAAGGCACCTAACAAAAAGAATGAGTGAGTTCCTGGGTTTGATCCCCAGCACTACAAAATGAAAGAAAAGAAAGCCCTTTGAAGTGCAGTGGGGATCAGGGAACAAGGTCCAAAAACATGTCAGTGTTCCACAAGGTGGTAGGGAGGATGCCTTCTTTTTTTGTTTTTTGTTTAGTTGTTGTCATTGAAAAAGATGGTCACTAAGTAACCCCAGCTGCCCTTGAACTCTCTCTCTCAATCCTCCTGCCCCTACCTCCCTGTTGAGTCAGTGTCCAACTCATAGCAACCCTCAGAGGGTTTTCAATGGCTGACTGTTTCGGGATTGCCTTGGGAGTGGATTGCCAGGTCCTTCTCCCATTTTTGTGGGGCTGGGAATTGAATTGGGGACCTCAGAGACTGCAGCGCAGCGCTCTACCAACTGAGCTAAATCCCAGCCCCTACCTCCCTTAGTGCTGGGTTTATAGGCTTGTGCCACCAGGAGGGAGGAGGAAAGGAAGCTGCCTTCTCAATGTCAGGCAAGTGCACCACGCTGCCTCTAGAAGGGGTCTGGGATAGGTTTTACCCCAGCCTGCCACTTCCTGGTTGTGTAAGACTGGGCCAGTTATTTCTGGCTCTGGTTTGCTCTCTGATAATAAGCCCTACTTCAAGGACTGGTCTGAGGCCTGAGCAAGTTAATACAAGGCAAGTGCATGGTGGTGCCTGGTAAGCACAAGCACCCGACATGTCAGCAAAGTGGGAAGCGTGGGGTGCTGCTGGCATAAACCCCATTAGCTGCAGTCCTAAGGGAACATAGGTAGACACGCTGGAAAAGGTGCTGAGGCATAGGTAAATTTGAGAAGCAGTGTGTGTTTGTTTGTTTTTAAAATGGGGTCTTGCCACAGTGCCTAGGCTGGACTTGAACTCCTGGGCAAAAACAATCCTCCTGCCTCAATCTCCCAAGTACTGAGACCACTGGTGCTCACCACCATGTTTGGCTTGAGAAGAAAGGAATTTAAAGTGGATCATGCACCACTGTGTTCAGGGCATATTCTGGAGACACAACAGCCAGGGTCCCTACTCACACACAGCTTCAGATGTGGGGGAGGCAGGCAATAAATAAAGAACTCTTAGATGGTTCTTACAAAGACAGTGGGTGCCAGTAACGTGATGGTGGCTGGCCACAGGGCTTCTCTGGACAAGGCGACCAGGGCCAGCCTCCCCGAGGAGGCAGGCAGCAGAGAGAGGACCAAATGCTCTCAGGGACCAGCCAGCAGAGAGAGGCTATCACAGAGGAAGGAGCGTGTGCAGAGGCTTCAAGGCTGGAGAACGAACGGAAGAGAGCCCAGCAAAGCAGGTGGGGGGACCCTGGGCAGGCAGCCGAGCAGGGGCCCAGAGAACACAACACCTAACATGGATTCCTTTGGGTTCTTCATCAGAGGGCAGGAACAGAAAGGACCTTGTCCACCTCTGCTGGCATCTCACTCCTCCCTGCTGCTCATGGATGCTTCGAGGAGGCTCGGTTCTCTTGGGGACAGAAGTGGGTTCATATATGTTCTGTGTCCAGTGGGGAACAGAAACCATGGCAGCAGGTACAAATTCCCAGCAGGGTCCCACACAGGCCCCTCTAGCCTCCCCTGCTGCAGCGCTAGCCCTCTCTGGAAACCTGCCACAATCTGGAGCACCAGTCAGCTGAGTGGCTTCCATCTTGGCTCTGCCACTTGGACCCGAGGTGCCTGGGCAAGTCACTCAATGCCCTGCCCTATACAGCAGGGTAACAATTCCCGGGTAGGGTGAGGAAGCCTCGGCACTGTGTGACTGGGTGTCAGTCTTGCTATGGTTTGTCCCTTCCCAAAGCTCCTGCTGGAATCTAATCTCCATTGTGAGGCTTTAAGGGGAGGAAACTAATTGGAGGGTTGTATTTAGAGGTGGACCTTTGGGAAGCTATTAGATTAGGAAAGGTCATCTCAATGGGGTCCTCATGATTGACTCCTGGTGGCTTCATAAGAGGGAGAGAGACCAGAACACACACCCACAATCCCTGTCTCTCACCATGTGACATCCTGTACCACCTCAGGACTCTGCCAGACAGAACACCATCCCTAGGCATGGCCTCTTGACCCTGAGCCACAGTCAATCCTTTCTCTTTATAACTCAGTCTGTGGAACTGTGTTTTTGGTAACAGAAAACAGACTAAGACAACTCTCAAGAGGCCCATGTTAGTCATCCCACTGTCCGCTTCTGGGGCATGAGTCAGTGAGATGGCATGTTCAACGCCAAGAGCAGTGACAACCACCTGTCTGTGAGCACCTTCTAGGCATGTACTAAAGAAAAAAGAGCAATAAAGGCTAAACAGGAAAGAACATAGTCAAATGGAGCAGATTTACTGCCAAGCAGGCCAGGCAACCTGGTAAGTCCAGGCAGGGGGAGTTGAGTGTGGAGCAATGACTCAGGTCCCTTAAAGCCAAAACACCAAATACCACTCTGTATAGTATGAGAAAAGCAAAGTTCTGAACTAGGACTGTCACCAGCTGAAAACCATGGCTGTAGGAGGTAAGGCTGCAGGTGAGGGCTATGGCTGCAGGTGAGGACTGTGGCTGCAGGTGAAGGTCGTGGCTGCAGGTGAAGGCTGTGGCTGCACGTGCAGAGTGCTATCCCTGGAGGATGGTGTCCTGAGGTCTGGGCTCTGCACATTGTCAGCCAGGTCACTCAAGAGATTGGCCCCAGTGTCCAAAGGGAATCACCACTCCACCCACAAGAACCTCACAACCACCCCACTAGTCACGTCCTCATCCCCATTATATATATATAATTATATAATGCATATAATTATATTTGATATATATACATATATATATATATGGGTTTGGGGTTTTTTTTGTTCATTTTGCATTCCTGAAGGGTCGAACCCAGGACCTCACGCATGCTAGGTATGTGCTCTACCACTGAGCGGCACCCTCAGTCCCATTTTTATTTTATTTATTTATTTATTTATTTTATTTATTTATCTATCTTGGGACAGGGTCTGCACTGTGGGACAGGGTCCCGCAGGCTGCCTCAGGCCTTAAACTCGCAATTCTCTTGCCTCTGGCTCCGGAGTCGCTGGGATTACAAACCTGTGCCACAGGCTCCTGACCCCTATTTTAAAATGGAAACCTGCAGCCCAAAGAGGTCAGAGGTTCCCCAGCCACCATGGTTTGAGGGTGGCTGGGCTGGGATTTGAATCTACATCTGTCTAGCTACAAAGGACGTAACTGTCACAGCAAGCCACAGAAGTGTCAGCTAGGGGAGACATCCGGCAGGCACAGGCCTGCTGAACTCAGAGTCCTCAGAAGTATGAGAGGGGTGAGGAGGACCCAGAATGAGCAGCCAGAGCCCCCTGAGTTTGAGGGAAGCTCGCCATGGGGACACTGGGAGAAATGGAGGCCAGGGAAGAGTCGCTCCCAGGCTGCACCTCCCAGGCTTCTGACCAGAGGGTGATTCTTCAGTAAATACTTTCCATCCTCACCCCTCCCCGGGGAGTGGACGCCTAGCCTCCCGCAGACGCCGCTGCTGCCGATAGACCGGAAGCCGCAGTCGCTCTGCAGACACCCCCTGGTGGAAACAGCTCATTACGGGATGGGGAAAATGTGCTAGAACATTAGCTTAATAAATCAAACGCTCCTGCAGCTGCCAGCCACTGCTGCAAGGCAGGGCCACAATGCCCATGCCCGCTGGGCCTGGGTGGAGAGGGCAGGAGCAGGGTGCTGCTTTCTCCTGGCCTGCAGAGCCAGGCGGGCACCCCCACTAGCAGCCACCTCCACAGGAGCCAAGAGGCTTTGGGAGCCCCAGGCCTCCCAGTGTTTGAATCCTAGTATTGCCACTTGCTAGCCTGCGACCTAGAACAGGGCTCTCTTCAGAGCCTCACTATCTTCATCCTTACCTTGAAGCAAAACAGATCCAGGGCCAACCAAGAGGCGGTGCAGTCCCTAACTCCCCACAGCCCTGTGAGATCCATGCTGCTCTCCATTTTGCAGCAAAGCAAGCCCAGGGAGCCTGGAGTTATTTCCAGTCCAGCCTCACCTCCGCCCCTAGAGGGTACTCCAGGGAAGAAAGACCCGCTAGCAAGTCCTGCAGCCGGTGGGGAGCTGCGGATCAACAGGTTCACCTCCCAGGTGTCCCGCTGCCTGGCCCCTTGTCCCAGTTCCAGGAAACCCCAAGCAAATGCCTGGTAAAGGGGCTGCCTCCTACCAAAGACCCGTGAGTCCCAGGTTTTCTGCAACTGGCTGGACCCTGCGTCCTGCTAAACAGCAAACCCTTCCCAGCAACTGCTCCCACCTTCCTGGGGCAGTGCAGCAGTTAGCCTGGGTGGCTTTTCTCTCCTAGTCCTGGCTCAGAGTCCAACCCGCTGAGCCCCTGCGGCAAGTCTGTGCCCTCCAAGCACCTGAGCTTCCTCCTTTGTATAAGGCTTGGCTCCAGGGAGCCTGAAAGTCTCCTGCTTGCTGCAGCCCCCACCCAGTGGTGGAGGTAGAGAGGGGGTACAGCTACCAGAGCTCCATAAGCCAGCCTCCAGAGCTACTCCTCCTGCTCTGGGGGCAGGGGGACGGCGGGCTAGGAGGAAAAATTCAATTACCAGACCTCCTATTTGTCAACTCCTCCCTCCCCATTGACTTAATTTTCTCCAGCCAGACCCAGAGTCAGAAGAGGCAGGAGGAATGAGCACAGGCCCAGAGAAGGAGGGAGAAAGACAGGAAGAGGGATAGGGAAGGGGGCCCAAACAGACAGGAGGACTGGCCTGCTGGACATGCACCAAGCCAGGAAATCTTCACCGGGCAAGCATGAACACGTAGTACCCAGAGAAGAGGAGCAGATAACCCTCTGTGCCTAGCCCTACTCAGGGACTCAGAGCAGCATCACTTCTTCCAGGGAGGCTTCCTGGATCTCTCAGCCTGTGGTAGGATCCCGCTGTGACTCCCACAGCCCCACTGGCTCCCTTAACACCATACTGGCATGGTCTGTTAACTTTCACTCTTGCATACATCAAATATTTGTGGAATACTTAGGATGTTCCGTGCTAAGTGCTGGGAATAGAGCAGAAAACAGTAACTATTATCTACCAGGGAAGACTGATAGTAAGTATAAACCTGCGAGATTAGCACTGCTGTGTAGCAAATATCCCATACCTTCCCTAGTGGCTGAGGGATTTGGGGAGGGCACAGCCAGGTAGGTCTTGTTCAGGCTCCCCCTGCACTGCAGTCAGGCAGCAGCAGTAGCTGGGAATGGCTGAGCACCTCACTCTTCCCTCAGCAGTGGGAGTGTTCTCCCTATACTAGCTCAGGCTTTCTCACAGCATGGAGGCTTTAGGGTAGCCAGGCTGCTTACATACAGCTGGCTTCCACCACAGTGAACTTCCCAAGAAAACAAAGCAGACATACATAGGGCATGGCATGGTAGCCCACACCTATAATCCCAGCACTCAGGAGGTTGAGACGGGAGGATCAAGAGTTTGAGGCCAGCCTAGGCTACATAACAAGACCCTGTGTAAAACAAACAAAAACAGAAAGAAGTCCATAGTATTTTCATTACCTAGCTTTAACCATAAAGATAGCATTATTTCTGCTACATTAGTTGGTCAAGCCAAACTTAAATGTCTGCCCAGGTTCAAAGACAGGGGATAGAGACCCTACCTCTTGATCTGAGGGGAAGAGTTATCAAAGTCACCTTAACAGAGGAGTATGTGGGCCAGAGGTGGCTCAGTAATAGAGTGCTTTCGCAGCATGCTCAAGGTCCTGGGTTCAATTCCCAGCACAGGAGGAAGATGTGGAATGAAAGATATTATTGTGATCATCTTCAGAAAATACAACCTGCTACAAGGCCCACTTAGATTTAAGTAAGACCACTTAATGCCAGGTGCTGTGGTGCACACCTGCAATCCCAATAACTTGGGAAGTGGAGGTAGGAAGATCATAAATTCAAGGCCAGAGGCAGCCTGCACAACTTAGCGAGACCCTGTCTCAAAATAGAAAGTCAAAATGGGGCTGTGGGGTACAGCTCAATGGTGGAGTGCTTGCCTAGCATGTACAAGGCCCTGGGTTCAAGCCCCTAGCACTACTAATAGATAAAAGATAAATAAATAAATAAATAAAACCACTTAGCGCCCTCTGTGACCCTTGCAAGTTAATTCCTCCACATTTCTGCAAATTCCCCAGGGACTGACTTACATTTCCTCGGCTACCTCTGATTCCAAACTCTTGTTTCTGCTGTGTTTGACCTATTTTGGTTCTATTCAACGGCCTGTGGTTCCAGCTCTGTCACAAGCCTTAAGACCTCCAGAGAAACTATCCCTTCCTCAGTTTCCACAAAATGTTCACTTAAGGCAAATGAAGGCCCAGGGTACTTTGCTGAGGATTTCAGAAGAGAGAGGAGTGATACAAGTGACCTGAATATTAGACACCCTTGTTCAGGTGGAGGCTTTATGCCTGGGTCTCATCACTCTACATACTTCATCCTATCCCTCATCTCCCCTCCTCCTTCCTCCCAACGCCAATCTCAATCCAAAACGTTCCCAAAGAGCTCAGCAGTTCCCCCAGCCTCCTAAGCCAGAATTCAGCTCAAGGCACCCTCAGGAAGCTCAGTGTCCACACACACGGGCCCTTTTTGTTTGCAGCCATCTTCCTAAGCCAGCGTGGGTTTCCTGGTGTAACAATGCACATTTTCCTCTATTACCTGAGCTAAGACCGTTGCGTGGGACAGGATCTCTCATGGAGAAATGCTTTGTGTGTATGGTCTCATCTCATCTGTGGGGTGACTGTTCTCTGCAGTCTGTCTCCCTCACTACACCAAAAGTTCTTAGAAGTAGGAGCAGCCTGAGTCACCTGGGTCCTTACAGGGACACTCAGGAACAGTTCCTGAAGAGACAGTGATTCAAACAGTAGTGATACCAGGGACCAAAGGGGATCATTGCCAGACCCTGGGGACTTTGAGCCAACTGACCATGCCATACCCAGAGTTGCTGTAGGTCATGGCTGCCACAGGCTGTTCTCAGTGGCTGTTGTTTGTGAAATAACCAACAGGAGAAAAGACCAGGAACCCCAGCAGATTCAGGGGTGAAGGACAAAGCAAGCAGCTCACAGAAGGGAATGCATGGGTGGCTAACAGGTGCATGCCGAGCATTTACACTCACCAGGGAGCAAAGACACACAAAGTGGAATGCTGGCACTTTCTACCACCACGACAGCAGACACCCAGATGGTACCTAATACCAAGGGCTTAAAGGATGTGGGGAGGTGGCAACTCCTCTGACGCACGGAGTGATTCAGTCATCCTAGAAAGCAACCTGACAATGTGTTTAGTAAACGTGAGTAGGTGTGTGTCCCACAGGGTAGCAAGGGCATGCCTAGATTTCCCAGGGCACTTCTCACACAAGCCCATGGAGGACTCATTTGAGAGAGGGGGAAGTTGGAGGCAACAGAGACTCCACGACCAGCAAAATGAGTGAGTAGAATTGAACAGATGTGCGGTGCAGACCTCTACAGCAGCTGGAAGCAGTACAGAGGCATCTGCAGGTTCAGAGTGAGTGGGGGAAGCTACAGAATGAGACCTGTGGCACCCCAATCAGCACTACCATTATTCCCCACATGCACACCTCTTTCAGGTCACAAGTGGAATTCAGTGGAGTGGGTGCTCATGAAAAGAAGAGGCTAGAGAGGAGATGACAGGAAAGAAGAGGGGCAAGAAGAGGGCCAAGACCCAATGTGTACTACATATTTACTATGAGCAAGCACAATATTTGGAGTTTGGTATCCACCCATTGAATCTTTGGAATGATTGTCTGAGGTAGAAGCATCGTTATATTTTCCCAGATCACATACATCTATGGAAGTGGGTGGAAGTGCCAGGTTTGGGCCCCAGGCTTTGACCATCATGCCGGCCTCTTCCCTGCCTGAATTCACCCCAATCCCAACATTGCTGAATGCTGAACCTGGCTCCTCCATTTGATGCTGGGACCTCAGTGTCCACCAGGTCTCCTGGCACTCACACCCCAGGCTGTGCCCCAGCCTCCACCCTTCCTTTCTGTGTGTCCACACCCTATGCCACCCCTATCAGCCTCAGCCCCTCCAAACCCAGCCCAACACTGACCAGCACCCTACCCCATGGCATTGTCTCCCCCACAAGCCAGTGCTTTCTGGAGCCAGTGGCTCTTACTCATTGATCTCATGCTCTCTGAGCACTCAGAGCCTGGCACGGCAGGGCCCAGCTGATCTAGGCAAACTCCTCGCCATCACTCCCCTTCTAACAGGTGCAGCATCGGTCTGAGCTCTGGCCTTGCCAACCCCTGGACCTCTAAACCACCCAGAGTGCCTTCTCTTAGCATGATGGGAGCCTGCAGCCAATGAGGACCACCTCCTAGCCTCCAGATGGCCCAGGGACCCAGAGAGAGGGAAACAACAAAGGCTTAGGGACAGGCCACATGGGTTGAGTTCTTTCCCTTCCTCTCATCCACTATGGCTTCCTTCTCAAAATTACAAAAAAGATCTTTCTCAGCAGTTTTTTAAAACAAGGACTATTATAGGCTTATTTTCTTGCCTCTTTTATTTTTTTAATTGAGGTATTTATTAATTTGAGGTATAGCACTGGGGATGTAGCTCAGAGGTAGAGCAGTTGATTAGCATAAGCAAAGCCCTGGGTTCCATCTGGAGGGGGTGCTGCGGGGGAGTATAATTTACATGAAGAAATTTTAACTTCAGGGGATCTACCAACTCTTGCTCTTGCCATTATTTGTTGTTTCCTGTTTTGTTTATTTTGTATTCTTTCTCCTCCTCCTCCTCCTCCTCCTCCTCCTCCTCCTCCTCCTTCTTCTTCTTCTTCTTCTTCTTCCTCTCTCTCTCTCTCTCTCTCTCTCTCTCTCTCGCTCGCTCACTCGCTCGCTCAGACTGGCCTCAAATTCACTACATAGCCTCACATATAGGCAGAGGCCATCACACCTGGCTCCAATGAGTTCTGACAACATTCTTCAACATTTTGACAGTCATTTCCCCTATCTGAGTCACGGTTTCTCATCAGCAAAATGGGATAATGTCAAATTTCCAGAGAGAAAACTAACATGGACCAAAGGTCTAACACAAGACCTGCCTAGCACATAGCAAGCTGTCAGTAAATGTCAATTACTTTTATTATTAACAAGAAGCTTATGTGGTATCTTCAACAGGAATTTATCTGAGCATCCTACTTTGTGCACAGGCCTTTATGAGGTGTAAGAGACCCAGGGGTTGAGGCAGATGTGGAGTTGCCATTCTGTAGATTATGAAGCTATGTTCGGACAAGTGCCATAATCATAGGAAGCACAAGGGACCATGTGAGTTCAAAGAAGGAAGCAAACCCAACTTTGGGGATCCAGGAGGGCTTCCTAGAGGAAGTGGTGTTTCAATGGCAACTTGAAAAAAACAACAGTTGAATGAAGAAAGGGCAAGAAATGGCCAGGCATGGTGATGCAGTGGTTTGAACACTCCACAATCACTCTGAGGAAACCCCAGCTGCAAGGACCACTGCAACCATGGCTACTACAAGCCAAGACACCTGCTTCAGGAGACCTTGCTCCAGTCACTACTTCTCCAGACAATTTGCATTGGCTTTGAAAGACTCCACAAGATGACCCTGTTCACCCTGCAGCTATTTTCACTCAGGATTGAGGGGAGTACCTCCCCAGTGACTCAGCAAAAAGCTTGTGATTGGTGCAATGCCAGGCTTATGATTGGTGCACATGTAAGGCTTGTAACTGACAGAACTGGAAGCTGTGCATATTGAAGGCTGTGATTATTGGAATTATAACCTGAGTATGAGTGTGCCATGTCCCTTTTCTAGCTATATAAGCCAACCATTTCTCTTTTATCAGGCCAGTCTGGGAGACTTTTCTCCTAGGTACTACTCCCTGTTGTTACAAGCCCCAATAAAGGCTTCTCCAGAATGGTCTTTTACCACCTACTTTTGGTCTTTATCACAGGTAGAGCAAGCTGAGCTGCGTGCACAAAGAACAGAAGAACTCATGGGGCTTTTTGCCTCAGACTCACCCAGCAGCAGTAGGAATACACCTAAAGAGTTCCAAAGAGCAGTCAGGAGCAGAAACTGCAGAGAGCTGAGACTGTGGAAGGTGAGAGGCTATGAAGAAGCAAAGATAAGAGCTGCAAGCTCCTGTCACTGGAAGAGTTCCTGAAAGCCACCAATGGTTAGGAGCAAACAATCCCAACACTCAAAGCTTAAGAGCTCTAACATTAGCTCTAGGTGCTGGGGTGCTCACACTCAAAGCCTAGAGCAGTAAGCCTCTGACCTGAGCACCTAGAGCTATAGGTCTCTGGCTTTGAAAGCTTGGAAGAATAAGCCTTTAGTTCTCAGGGCCTAAAGCCATAAGCCTGTAGCTTTGAAAACCCAGAGTTTATTCATACCTAAGCACTTAGAATTATAAGTCTTTGCCTATTTATTTGTGGTACTGGTGGGTGATTACATGCTTTGCAAGTGCTCTACCACTGATCAGCAGCCCAACCCCCCTTTACTTAATTTTTTTTATTTTGAGACAGGGTCTCACTAAGATACACAGGCTGCCTCTGGCTCAACTCCCTTTGTTTAATTTTTTTATTTTGAGACATGATCTCACTAAGATACACGGGCTGACTTTGGCCTCAAACTTGTGATCTTCCTGCCTCCACTTCCCAAGTCACTGGGATTACCGGCATTTGCCACCACGCCCAGCCAACCGTTTGACTTTTAAAGCCTGCTATCATAAGCCTCTAGATGTCAGGAGCAAGAGCTATAAGCCTCTAGGTTTGTAAGACCACTGTAAGCCGCTGACTCTCAAGGGCTCTGGGCTGCCAACACTAAAGGAGCTGCTCCCTGCCTATATGTGATTTCCACCTGAACAGAGCAAAAGAGCCATCAGCCAGCTGCTGTGACACGAAGACTACCTCAATCTAAATCTCCCCAGCATCACCTCCCCTTTACACCTCAGTTAGTCTTAACCTTACCTTAAGAGTTATGCTCTCTCACAACTTGTGCTTGCCTGTGACATTCCTTCTCCCTGGACTGTCTTCCCCTTTTACCTCTGTGTATAGGACCAATTTTCTTTCTTCCCTCTAGACTCAGCACATCACTTCTTTCAGGAAACCTTCCCTGATTCTCCCCAGGCGGGGTAAGGGTCCTTTTAAGACCAATTCTGCCAACTGTTGGTCATTCCTCCCAGCATCCTGTGACTCTGTAGGGAAGGGCTGGACGTGTTCACCTCCATATCCCCAAGGTCTGGCAGGACCTGGCTAAGTGACAACCTGTGGGAACCCAGGGCAGCATGGCAGACTCTGAAAGTCACATGCAGTGTCACTAGGACACAAAGTGTATGTCAAAGAGAGACTCAAGATGAGGCTGGAGAGGCAGGTTGATTAGGAAGGCAATGGAAAGCAGGGCGAGGTTTGAAAAAGGAGGAGCTCTAGATGTGTACAGGAAGGCTCAGGGAGGCCAGTTTAGAGGTCCGCGTAAGCCAGCAGGCCACAGAATTTGGATCTGAGTAGCAGCTGAAGGCACAGAGAGGAAGAGAACGACAGGAGGTATTTAAGGGGAGAGAGGACCAGAGTTGATGCCTGATTGTTCGTGTGCGGTAAGGAAGAGGGCGGAGTCAAAATGACTCCTGGCAGCAGCTCCCTGGTCTCCAGGGAAAGAGGGAGGAGGCTAGCACTGGACACCAGTTACCTTGGACACAAATAACCCTCAGGGACCCTGCCTCCGCCCTCCAGCGCCAGAGCAAGCTGCAGCCTCTGACAGCGGTCTCGGCAGCAGCCAGCGGTCGGCTCCTGGCCCCCCCACCCCCACCCCCTCGTGCCCTTTTTCCCCAGGGGTTGACTTGACGCTCAGCTGGCTCCTCGACCACCGCTCCCTCCCGCAGTCAGCTCTGCGCCTGCCAGAAGAGGGGAGGGGTGGAGAGGGGAGGGAAGGAGAGAGGAGGGGCAGCCACGGGAACCCTGCAGGGTGGGGAGGGAAGAAGGGAGGGAGCCGGAGGCAGCCAGCCTGGCAGACCCCCACCAAGGAGCAGGGGGTGGGGAGGGAGCATAAGAGAGGGCGTGGCAGACAAAGGAGGAGGAGCTTAACCGTGTCAACAACCAAAGATGCCAGATGCCTTCCTCATCCCTTCTCGTCCCCCCTCACCACCGTTTTAGAGATGGGGACACTGAGGCCTAGAACCCAGGGCTTGGCGAACTCACATCCTTCTGTTGGACACCCTTTCCAGCCTGGAGCAACCCCCTCCACCCTGGTCTGGCAGCACTGGTGTAGAGCACGGGGCTCCTGAGCAGAGGACTGGCCCATTCACCAAGCCTCTGTTCCACTCCCCAAAAGTCCCCATGGCACAGATGCTGAACTAAAAGACAGGGACTTTAGTTCTCCACTGACGGTGCAACTGACACCTCTCTGATTTCTGATTTGTAAAATGAGACTAGTGACAAGAAGCCATCCTCAGGGATGAAACAGGACTCTCTGAACCCAAAAAGACACAGGACCCAGCTGAAAACAGGACCACTGGGTTTAAAGTCGCTGGGTGAATGCTCCCTTCTCTAGGAGCCAGTTTCCCCAACTGCACAACGACAGGCCTTGATCTTGTGATCTTAAAGGTCCAGTTGATCACTGAAAGGCTGCAGGGTGCCCCCAACTGTCCACCAAAGTTCTAAACTCCATAACAAAAATACAAACCCCACTGACCTCTCCCTTGGCGCCCCGAGAATGACACTTGGAGGCCGTCCCCTGGCCTGTCACCGGCCTGGAAGGAACCATCGCAGGCCCTGGCAGTGTATTCCTGGGCTCAGTGGACCTATGAATCGCCAGGGGCAGAGCGCCTGGACCCAGGCCTAGATCCGGACCTGCAGACCCCTCGCCGCCCCGCCTGCAGGCCTGTGGCGGAGGCCCCTAGGGGGCAGTGTTGCCCCGAACTTGGGCGGCCGCCGCCGCTGCCCCCGCCCCAGCGAGCGTCCAGAGGACGCTAGAGTTCTGGGAACGCAGGACGCCCCCGGCACACGCCGCCCCCCATACGCCGGCCCCAGCCCGAGGGCTCCCGCTCCGCGCAGCCCGATCGGTGCGGACTTGCTGCTGGCTCCCACCCCTCCCAGCAGAATGCAGTTCGCAAGGACGGGTTGTTTTTGTTTTTTGCAGCAGGGGGGGGGGGGGGGGAGCAGGCACTCGGCTCCGGCTGCTCGAGCGTACTAGGATGACTGCTTAGGAGATCGGAGGGGGAAACTGGAGGGGCGAGGGGACTTGCTCTCCCAAGGACCTGTCAGCTGCTTCCCCGTCAACTCTCTATCCTTTGCCGACCCTCCCAACGTTTGACAGGCATCCGTCCCGTACCACCTCCCCCAAATCATCTCCAGGGAACCCCAACCCCGCCAGGATGCGCCCCAGGCTGCAGTGTGCTACGTTCCCGGCTCCACCGCCAGCCTCGCCTTCCCCAGCTCAAGCCAGGCCCAGGGACCAGGACACAGCCGCAATCCAAGGGGTGCGTTTGGGGGCGACTCCTGTTACGAACGCCCCCCAACCCCAGCTGTGAGCTGCGAAGTCGGGGGCTGGAGAACACTAGAGGGAAAGCCCCACTCGAGTTCTAGGCAGCAGTTTAAGGGGAGGGGGAGACAGGAAGAATGTAAAAGACCCAAACCCACAAAGCAGACTTTTTAAAAATTATAATTGAAAACATCTCGAAGTAAGGGCCGCCAAAAGCGGGCCAGCTCCCCGCCCCCGCCCCCTCCCATGCTCCCCGGAGTCCGATGAAGTCATGATAACTAGGATGCAAAGAGAAAAAAAGTGGGGGGTGGGCTAGGGGGCACGGGGGTCCCAGGCTGAGGCCCCGCGCGGACACAGTTTGGATACTATGGTTACGCGATCCGACCCAAACAGCGAAGGCGGACAACAATAGCGGCCGCCAGAGGAGGAAATTCCTTCCGGGGTGGACGGGGCGGGGGGAGGGGCGGCTGGCTGGAACGCTGAGGCGGTGGCTCAGCCAATCAGCGCGCGGCCGCTGGCGGTTTCAAGGTGCCCCGCGTCGCGCACCCCCTCCGCCCTCCTCCCGCGCTCTCCGCTCCGGCGCTGGAATTGCTGAGACGTTTCCCTGCACGCGCCCGGGTAACCCTGCGGGGGCTGCTGCCCAGGCTAACATCCCCAGCACTCCCCACGCCGCTCCCGGAGCCCACCGCCCGCGGAATCCTGAGTGTTCCGCTGCATGAGTTGCCTGCACTTGAGGGAGGTGGGGGAAAAATCCCTACAAACCACCCCTTTCTATGGGGTTGGTTCCTGCACAAACCCGTTTTCTATTTTAAAGCATGTCTCAAGAAAAAAAAAAAACAGGAGAGAGAGAAGGTCCACCCTCAACTCAGGAAGCCTGGGAGGATCTGACCCCTGACTCCCTGATCTCAGGAGCTGTTATATAATAAGTTATTGATATTGGCAGTCTTGCCCAGGCACCCGGGTTGCGGAGGTCCAAGGACAAACCTGTCATTTAGAAGCCCACCTCCTCCACCACCATCGAGTTAAAGCAACCTGGTCAAACCAGGGGCTCCCTTTGGCCGGCGCCTGGGTTATTTATGTGGTGCCCAGTGGGGTGACTTTGCCTGCTTCTCCCCTACCTGCCGGAGGCAGGGTCTGTGCTCAAAGTCTCTTTCCTTGAGAAGAGCCAGACTGACTCCCAACCCTGTTTCCCCGCGGCCAGGCCCGCCACGGTGCATCCTGGTGCTCCTTTCCTACCAGCTGCGAAGAGCCGGCATGCTGGGCTCTTGGAGCACCGAGGACCGAATGGGTCCCGTTGCTTTTTTAAGCCCCTGAACCAGGTTTCCGCTTTTTGATGCCTCTTGGGCACAGAGCACCACGATGAGGAGCACATGCCTTTTTACTCATTCCATGTTAGGAGATTGGCTTCTCTGGAAGGATCCAATGTTCAAAAAGTATTTCTCCTCTCTCCCACTTTCTCTCCCCCTTTCTCCCTATATAATGGGGATAGCCCTAATTCTCCAGTTCCTCGTGTGTCTCTTTATAAATAAATAATGAGATTTTATTAATTATGCACGTACAGTATCTGCAAGCAGATTGCTATGTCTCTTGATGCTTAATAAAGAGAAAAAGCAAGAGAGAGGGAGAGAGACCTCTTCTACGTTACACATCGATGCTGGGTATCCCCCCCCTCCCCCCGCAAGGAAACAAAAACTTTAAGGGGCCATATGTGCTCTAAGGGGGAAGAGGAAGGCAGAAGTTGGGAAATGCCTAGGGCAGAGAGGAATTAGAGGGGTCTCCTTTGCAGGTTTTCAAGACAGCTGAAGGCAGATTTCAAATTGCCTGCTTCATGTTTCTGACTGAGCTGTGGGTCTGAAAACACCAAGGTTTGCTGGGGCATTTGTGTGCTAGGAGGGATGGGCAGCTGTTAGCAGTAAACAGGAAACCAGTGAGCAGGGAGTTGGCGGCAGCCCAGTCTCTGTCTCGATTCTGTGCCCCTCCTCAGAGCCAGCGACCCTGAGCTCTCAAAACACTTCATTTCTGAGTATTTGGGTACGGACAGCTTCCTGAGTGCAGACACAATTCCTGGCACAAATAAAGGCTCAACAAATTTTGCAAGGGGGAATGAATGGGGTGCAGAAAAAGACAGCTAGGGAAATGTTTTCACAAGTGGCCAGGGCTGAGTCTTGGAGTACTGTGCCTAGGAGGTAAAGGAGTTGGGATGTAATACTTCAGGCGGTGAGGGAGCCCTGAGTTGTCTGGCCAAGGAAGTGACAGCAGCTGAGCATTGTAAAGTTTAGGGAGCCAGGCATGGTTGGCGCACTCCTGTAATCCCAGCACTCAGGAGGTTGAGGCAGGAGGATCCAAAGTTTTAGGCCAGCCTGGGCTATGCTTTGTAGCAAGACCCTGTCCCAAAAAAACCATGAGCTGGCTAGGCGTGGTGGTGCACACCTATAATCCCAGTGGCTTGGGAGGTGAAGGCAGGAGGATCGCAAGTTCAAAGACCAGAGGCAGTCTGCATAATTTAGCGAGACCCTGTCTCAAAAACTGAAAAAATGGGCTGGGGGGTGCAGCTCAGTGGACCAGCACTTGCAAAGCATGCAAGCGCAAGGACCTGGGTTCAACCTCTAGTACCACAAAAAAAAAAAAAAAAAAAAAGCTAAGTGGTAGAGTGTCTGGCTAACATGTGCAAAGCCCTGGGTTCAATCCCCAGCACAACAGGGAAAATTAAAAAGCTAAGGGAGACCAGAATAAGGTGCAAGAATATAAGGGACATTAGGCAGAGAGTCAGTGGGGCTAGAAGGAAAGAGAAAGATAGGTGGCTACCTGTCCCTTTACCACCTAGATGAGGAGGTAGGTGGGGCTAGAGGTGAGCTTTGATTCAAAACATTCTGGTTCTAGGTCTGAGTTGCAAATCTGCATGAAAATAGGGATTTGGGGGTACAGAGAGGAGATGCAGGGATTATAAAATACCTTAAACTGATTTTTTTTCCAGTGCTGGGAATGGGAAGCAGGGTTCCTATGCTAGGCAAGCACACTACCACTGAGTTAGACCGCCAGCCCTGAAATTTGTTTAAACAGAGAGAGAGAGAGAAAGAGAGAGAGACCTCTAGACCCTCCCACACACAAGGAGACACATAAAATTTCACATAGAGTCATTAGCCCAATGAGGATCCAGAGGAGGTTAGGAGTCAGCTGAGTGTCCCACAGCAAGACAGTGGCTGAGCTGGCACACCACCCTAGGTGTTCTGTGCTAAACCTTCCTCCCTGAGGAGAAATAGTCTTCTCACCCACCCTGGGGCAGACCAAGCTTTCTGACAAAAGGGTTAATTAAATTGGGCATGTGTTGCACAAGTTCAAATTTTTTTTTTTAAAGGGAGAAGTTCTGGATGCCATTTCTCCTGCCTGTGAGAGGTCTATATATCACTGAGGAGTTAAAACATAAAAATAAAATTGTGCTGGCTGTGGTTACAACAAAGCTATCAAGCTGGGTCTTGTTTCTGGAGCCCTGGCATCTGCTGTGTAATTTGGGGAGCACTTAGTCTCCCATCCGTGGGTGGGAGCAGCCGTCTGACTTCTCTCTTTGTATCCTCTTAATTAAAAAGAACCAGGATCCCTTTCCACGTGTGTTTTAGAACATCTCTTGGCCAAGGCAAGGCAAGGGGCTACAGATGCTAGAGGCACTTGGAGTTTGGAGAGATGGTGCAGGGATCCAGCATGCCCTGACTTGTCGGAGCAGTTGCGTCCTGATGTGTGCCCTCCGTTTGCTCACAAACTGAATGGGGTTGGGGGAGGCTAGTTGAAGATCAAGGATCCTTGTTGTTCTGTGGTTATAATATGCAGGTCCTGGGCTGGAAGTGTGGCCTTGGTACAGTGCTGGCCTAGCATTCGTGAGGATCTGGGTTTGATGGCCAGCACCGCCAGGGAAGGGAGAGAGAGAGGGAGAGAGGGAAGGTGGCAGTGGGGGTGGTGGGGGTGGGGGGAGAGAAGAAATAGATCCCCAGGACCTCAGGGCTATTTTCTCTTGTGGTCTGTTGAGATGGAGCCTCTGGCCCATGTAGTCATCATACCTGTATCCTGTCCCCAGTTCTGTTTTTGAGCGAAGGTCCCCAAAAGCAAACTACCTCTAGACACAAAAATCTCCCAATTATAGACATATCCAAGCCCTGATGACGATGTCCCCCATACACATATGCAGGAACACCCTGGGATCAAAAACTGTCCAGGCTGAGAGGCCACCTGGAATGCACATAGACCTTCTTCAACATCCCAGGCTAGGGTGTGTCCAGCTCCATTTGAATTCCACAAGGGATAGTGGCCTCACTACCATGGTGTATCCTAACAGCTCATGTCTACCAAGATGTCCTGTTAACATCTCAAAACCAGCATGTACCAAATTGAACTCTTGATGTTCCCAACCGTCATACTCCCCCTCCACATCCTCCTGTGTCCTGGCTCAGAAAGCTGGCACCACAGCTGGAAGCTTGGGAATTGTTCCTGACTTCCCACTCCACGCACAGTCAGCTAGGCTGCAAGTCCTGAGGTTCTGCCTTTACGCTGCCTCTGTAGTCCGTCCCTCCCTCATCCCCATGATCTCATCATCACTCACCTGCTTAGTTACATCCACTTTCTAACTGGTCTCCGTGCACCTGACAGGTCCCTTCCAAATTATCCTCCAATCAGCCTACCAGGGACTCTAACAAAGCCTTAACCTGAATACAGCACTCCTCTGCTTAGCATAAACCTCGGCCTGAGCTACCCACAACACGGAAGTCTGAATTCCTTAGCCTGTTACTCAAGGCTTCCTTGGCCAGCTGTAGGCGAGAGCACAACCCCACTGATTGCTGCTCCCAGCTGACTTACCTTACAATCGTGCCACACCAGGTGGTTTGCTGTCCCCTAGATAATCTTTGCTCTTTCACTCCTCTGGGTCTTTGTACATGCAGAACCCTCAACCTAGGACACTAAAGAAAGAGATGAGTAGTACAAGGCCCTGCCCTCAAAGAACCTAGAGCTGTGCTAGCCAAGGTGGTGACCACTCAACCACAAGTAGCTAATGAAGTGTGTCCAGGAAGTCCGGCCAGTCGAAACATAGGTTTGTGATATTTTGGACATATAGGGTTTAATAAAATATATTATCAAAAGCAATTCTAGAGCCAGGTGTGGTGGTATACATCTGTAATCGCAGCACTTGGGAGATGGAGGTAGGAAGATCAATGGGAGTTTGAGGCCAGAATGGTCTACAGAGCGAGTTTTAGGTCAGCCTGGGCTACACAGGCAAGGTCTCAAAAAAAAAAAAAAAAAAAGCTGGGTGTGGTGACATAAGCCTTTAATCCGACTGACTCAGGAGGCTGAGACAAGAGGATGGCAAGTTAGAAGCCAGAGGTAGCAAGACCCTATCTTCAAATAAAAAAATATGAAATGGGCTGGGAATAGAGCCCAGTGATAGAGTGCTTGCAATGTATGTGTGAGGTCCTGGGTTCAACCTCCAAGTTAAAAAAAAAAAAAAAACTGAAAAAAAGAAAGAAAACGAAATTCTAAGTTGTTTCTTTTTTCTTTTTGAAATGTGGCTACTAGAGAATTTTAAATGACAGTTGTGGTTCACAGCTGGGACTTGCATTATATGTCTGTGGCACAACAACGTGGTGAGAAACACCGATCTAGGAACAAGAAGTTACAATGACATTGCGGTAGGAGACAAAGCTCTAGAGCAAGGGGGATGCTGCCCTGGCCTGCCCAGGAACCTTGGGCCTCTGGCAGGGCCTATTCCAGGCAGCCGGCAATGACATGCACTGGTTGAAGGAAGTGCATTGAGGAGTGTCAGGCTCAGCTGTCACTCAGTAGGGTTCTCTGGGAAGCCATCCCTAACCACCCTGCCTCTGCCCAGCCTTCAAGCCCCAGCACTGCCCAGCTTGCATGGCCACCTGTGACCAACGTGCTCTGGGTGGGCATGCTCACTGCCCAGTCCTCCCCACCTCACCTCCGGGCAGCACCTTGTCTTGCTCCCTCATGGCACTTAGGGGTGCTGGGAGACACTCAGTCAATGTTTATTGAAAGTGGAGAGAATTCCTTGGTTCAACAAACATTTATTGACACTGAGTAACCTTTGCCACTACACCCTTGCACAGCCTGGCATGTTCTCCAGCCTGCCTTCCACCAAATCCATCCACCCACTCACTGCTGGAAATAGTAAAGGTGCCTGACTTCATTTTTTGAGCATCGACCACAGGCCACGTGGTGCTTACATGGGTTATCTTGTTTAAACTTCTCCACAATCCTGTGAAGATAGGTTCCACACTCTTCTGTGAGAAACCTGAGGCTCAAAGAGGAGACACAACTTGCCTGACGTCACACAGTACGCCTGGATGGATCTGACCTTCATAAATCCATCTTCCAGCTCCCAGGCCTTTGGCCTGAGATAGAGTTGGTCCAGGGTTTTCTTGGGACTATCCTGCCCCTGGAGCTGGCATTTAGCTCAGTTGGTAGAGCACTGCTCTGCAGTCTCTGAGGTCCCGAGTGCGATTCCCAGCACTGCAAAAATGGGAGAAGGATGTGGCAACCCACTCCCAAGGCAATCCAGAAACAATCTGCCATTGAAAACCCTGTGAGGGTCGCTATGAGTTGGACACAACTCGATGGCACCTAACAACAACAACAATCCTGCCCCTATTCTTTCTCCCTTACTTGCTGCCTTGTCCTTCTACACTTCTTCAGCCTAAGAGACAGTGAGTTTAGCTCACATCCTAGCAGCTGCAAGGGCCTCTCACCCCACACTCAGCGCAGGGGAAGTGCCCCCCCAATGCTGCCTTAGGCTGAGCACCCCACCCCCCAGCCATCCCCAGCCGGGAAGGGAGGAGGGAGGAAAAGAGAAACCCAGGGGCCTCTGGGGCACAGCCCTTGAGGAGCCCCGGTGTTTGGTTTCAATTAGGAGGACAAATTCCAGGAAGCCAGGCCAGGGATGGGGGATGGGGGTGTGCAGAGCAGGGCTCTGAATGAGGAGGCTCCTGGAATCCAGCCTCAGGACGAAGCTCTCATAGGGCCGAGGGGCAGCTGGAGAGTTGTGTGATGGGCAGGCCTGGAATGGAGTCCCAGGTCACTCGCAGTCACCAACTTACAGCATGTACTGTCAGGGTGGCAGAGATGTGGGCCAGGGCCCAGGGAATAGTGGCCAGCATCGCTTCTGTTAGTGCTCTCATTGTTCTCCAAATTCCAGCTTAGGGTGGGGAGGGCTGCCTGGCAGATGACCATGCAACCCACCACATCCCAAGATGACCAAAGCCAGGAGCACTTGCCTGCCCAGGAGCTCCAGGTGCAAACTCGAAACTGTTCTGCAGGTAGCCAGTGGGACGAGAGCAGCCCTGGAGCTGGGTTCTGTGAAGCCCAGAGGAGACAAGATGGTCTCCTGACCTGTTCACCCTGGTCTCCCTGGCACCCCGCATGGTGGCCAACTCCAAGCACTCAGTAGATACTTGTTGAATTAATGGTGGTTCGCTTTTCTGGGAAATTTCAGGGGCAGTTTCTTAGAAAAGGGGTACATACATCTATGCCAGGTTTTCAGAAATGATAAAAAAAAGCCTGGAGACCAAGCAAGGAGGAAAGGGCATTCCAACTGAAGGGGAAAGCCAGGAGGCAGTGTGGAACGAGTGGCAAAGAATTCATCCATTCAACAAATCTCACCGGGCGCCTATGCTGTTCCAGGCACTGTGCTCACCAGAAGGGCGTGGCTGAAGGGGTGGGCAGGGGCCAGAACAGAGGCCCGGTGGAGGTGGCCTCATGTGTCCTGTAAGGAGTCAGGCCTCTGTCCTGCAGTTGCTGGGAGGCCCTAGGGCCAACATAGGAATGGAAGGGTAGTTTGGAACACCCCTCAGGCCATATAGACAAGGACAGCAGCTCCCAGAGAGGTTAGGCCTGTGCAAGGACATCTGGGTAGGGAAGCAGAGCTGGGCCCTGGGATCCATATCCAGGTCCCCTTGGCCAGGTCCCTAGCTGCCCACTGGCCCCAGCTTCTCTTCAACTGGCTCCTTCCTTGGTCAGAAATCCTGGGTTCCTGGGTTGGCTCCTCCCATTCTCTGTGAACTTAGGTTCGTCCCTCCTCTCCCTGGACCAGAGGGCTTGGACCCATGCAATCTCTTGAAATGTGGGACAGGCCATGAGCAGGATGTGGGATGAGGTCTGGGAGTCCACAGACAGGGCCACAGGAAAACAACACCTCAAACTCATCCTTATTTTATTTATTATTATTGTTGTTGTTGTTGTTATATTTGCCGTACTGGAGAGTTGAACCCAGGGCCTCACACATGGTTTTTGCAAGTGGTCAACCACTGAGTCGCACCCCCGACCTCATTCTTTACTTTGTATTTTGAGACATGGTCTTGCTAAGTTACGTAGGCTGCCTCCGGCCTTGATTTTGTGATTGTCCTGCCTCTGCCTCCTTAGTTGCTTGGATTAAAGGCATGTGCCACTGTGCCTCTTAATGAAAGTTTTTAAATTGGGGGCTAGAGATTCCATAACTCAGTGGCAGAGCACTTGCCTAGCAGGCATAAGGTACTGGGTTCAATCCCCAGCACCTCAAAAGATAAGAGTAGGTCCTTCATCATGGATTCTTTCTTCTGATTAAGGTTGGGAGGAGAAAGGCTCAGTTACGGGCTGATATGTCTTCAATGCATTTTAAAAAATACAAAAAAAAAAAAAAAGGATCTTACTATGTAGTCTAGACTGGCCTCCAACTCTCCATCCTCTTGCCTTAGCCTCCCAAGTGCTGGGATTACTTTAATGCCTAACACTGGTGAATCTCCCTTTATGGCAAAGAGAGAGGCCTCTCAGCAAGCAAGAGTATGTAAACTAGAATTGGTTTTTCACCGAATTTATTTTCATCTTTACCTTCTATTTTTTTGAAAGTCCATTTAGAGTACCAATACAGCTTCCTTGCTAAATAAAGTTTTGTTAAACTGAGTTAATTTAATCTCAACAACTCAGGAGGCAGATGCTGGAGGACCAAAAGTTCAAGGCCAGAGGCAGCCTGTATAATTTAATGAGACCCTGTCTCAAGATAAAAAGTAAAAAAGGGGCTGGGGGTGCAGCTCAGTGATAGAACACTTGCAAAGTATGTGCAAGGCTCTGGGTTGCACCCCCTAGTAACCCCCCCCCCACACACACACACACAATCTGAGTTATATTAAATTAATTTAAGTAGTCAGGGTAGTATGCACCTATAGTCCCAGCTACTTTGGAGGCTGAGGTAGGAGGACTACTTGAGCCCAGGAGTTGAAGACCAGCAGGGACAACATAGTGAGACAAAGACAGAGAGGAGGGAGGAAGAAAAAGGAGGAGGGAAAAGAGGAGTAGAAGAGAAAGTGGAGGAAGGGGAGGGGGAAGAAAAGGTAAGGAGGGAGGAAAGGAAAGAAGGAGGAAGGGAAGAAGGAAGAAAAGAAAGGAAGAAGGGGGAAGAGAGGGAAGGGGGAGAGGGAAGGGAAGGAGGAAGGAAGGAAGAAGGAAAGAAGGAAGGATGGATGCTAAGTATATGAGGTAAGCTGATAAGGCAAAAATCACAGAAGAGGCACAAATGACCAGCTTTCAGGAAACCCTGGGTGGGGTCCCTATGACTCTCCAGCTCTAACCTCAGTCATTCCCTAGGAAACGGGCTTAGAGACCAGATGCTAGTGTTTCTGTAAAAACTGGGGAGAAGGGCAGCATTTAATGCTGGGATCAACCTTATTTCTCAAGGCGTTGCCCTGGCCAGTTTCAATGCCAGCAGTGGCCTTGGACACACCCTGGGTGAATGGAGATGGGGTGGGGGTCCTGGGCCATGGCCAACCCCCACGCTGGGGATTGAACCCAGGCCCTCCCGAATGCTAGGCAGCCACACCCCAGCCCTGCCTACCTCATCTGTGTGATTCTGGGGTGGGCTCTAAGAAGGGAACTCTGGGACGTCCACCCTTCCAGATTCAGTGGCAACTCTCAGGTGGGCGGCCCCTAAGCAGAACGTCCACCCTTGCAGCCACTGGGAGGAGAACCAAAGAAGGCAAAGATTCATGAGGCCCCTTCACCCCTCGCTGGGTGCTCAAGGTTGTCCCATGCTCCCCACAGAATGCCACAGCTCCGGTCTACATGCTGACTCCCACTCACCCTGCCAGCTCCCATCTCCACTGCCCAGTGGGCAAGAGCTCCCTGTGGCCTCCAGCCGTGTGCCTGTCGTCCCGTCCCTCCAGATAGGAGAGATCCAGCACCCAGCACAGAGGCTGCTGAACCCAAGAGGATCTGCGCCCGTTGCCAGGGTGGTGGCATGAGTTCTGCTCACTGTGAGAACTCTCCGGGGCCTCCTCTTCCCAAGGGGAAGGTGCCTAGGAAGAGTTGTGAGAAGCAAGAGAAAGGCCAAGGCCAAGATCCTACATCAGATAGCCAGGGGTTCAAATCCTAGTTAGCTGCTCAACAGAGCATTTAGGTGATTGAACTGAACCCATTTCCTAACCCTCTTCAGAGGCAGACATGAATACATGAGACAAAGTAAAAACACAACATGCACTGGTCAAGTACACATTTGCCTATCAAATTATACAAATGCTCCAACTGCACAAAGTGCCAGAAACCCAGATGCCTATGAGAACTATGGACTCATTCTGTCCAAAGAATTTAGGCAGGGAGAGAGCTATACTTGCGAGGGCACTTCAGAGTAAGGCTTTAAAGTATAAATAAGAGTTTCTTATTGAGTTAGCCATGACACTTAAGAAATAAAGCATGGTCAGAGGAAATTGAAATGAAGAGGGTGGAAGTCCCACAGGGAGAGCAATTTCAGCCTCCACATGGAACTACAGCAAGAATAATTTTGTTTTTGTTCATTCGTCCTTTTGTTTTTGAGACAGGGTGGCCTAGGCTGGCCTAGAACTTACTAAGTCCCTCCTGCCTCAGCCTCCAGAATGCTAGTATTATAGGTGTGCAGCACCATGACAGGCTGCAAGAGGAAAGTGGATTAAGAAAAAGGGACAAGGGCTGAGTATGTGACTCAGTGGTAGAGCACTTGCCTACCATGTGTAAGGTCCTGGGTTCATCCCCCTCACCAAAAAAGAATAGTAAAAAGTAGGAGGAAGAGGAAGAGCAGTTATCTCAGAGTTTTGGAGAGAATTCTAGTCTAGGAGGTGGACTTTAGCTCAGTGGTAGAGCACTTGCCTAGCACTCAAAGGAAAGAAAGGGGGGAGCTTCATCATGAGTCAAATAATCACTGGTTCATCCTTCTGTAGCCAAGCCCCCCAGTGACAATTAATTTTGTCCCTGAAGCCTGGCATGGTGGCCCACACTTGTAATCCCAGCTGCTTGGGAGGCAGAGGCAAGTTCGATGCCAGAGGCAGTCTGCGTAATTTAGCAAGACCCTGTCTCAAAAAAGTAAAAAAAAATGGACTGAGGGTGCACTCAGTAGTCCAGCAGTTGCAGAGCATGCAAACACAAGGCCCTGGGTTCGACCCCCATTACCACAAAAAAAAAAAAGTGTCCCTGAGCCTGTTTCTTTTGTGCTGGAAGTGAGTTCCACCTTTTGGTGAGTGGTGAGGTGGGGAGGCTCCCCTCTGATTCTGGGGTTTGTGTCCAACAAGCTGGGCTCACAGCCAAAGAGCCCCTTCCTCCCTCCCTCCTCTCCAAAAGTCTGCCAGCCCCCAGCAGCTCCTTCACTCTGGTGTTGCCTTGATGCAGGGCAGCAAAGCCAAATTGAAAACCAAGCCCCCTTCACCCAGAAGGGATAGAAGGAAGCAGGGCCCATTTCTAAGTCAGAGCTTCTGGCCCTGCCCTTCCGCCCCCTGGCACTGAGTTGCTCAAAACTAGGCTTCAGGGAGAGAGGGAGAGGGAGACTATGTGCCTCTGGGTGTGTGGCTGAGCGTGCGTGTGTGTGGTGAGTGTGCGCCTGTGTGTGCAGCTGAGTGTGTGCATGTGTGTGTGTGTGTGTGTGTGTGTGTGTGTGCGTGTAGAGAGAGAAGGAGGGAAGGAGGGCGGGCAGGAGAGGGAGAGAGAACAGAGCTTGGGAGTGTATGTGTGTGGCTGTGTGACTTTGTGGCTGTGCAGGAGAGACTCTGTGTGTGTGTGTGTGTGTGTGTGTCCCTCCAGCAGCAAGCAGTACCTTAAAGGCACAGGCCCTGCCTCCTCCTGCACCCTCTGCCCTCCTCCAGCCACAAGTCTCTCCCTCACCATCAGCTGGGACCCTGGGGCCTGTCCCGGTTCCTACCCTGAGAACTGGGCAGGGCAGGGCAGAATGGGGGGGAGGGAGTCTGCCACCTCCACCTCTTGCAAGGCGGACAGGGCACAGCGCAGCATCAGTCACTGATGGAGACCCTGAGGGGCAGGGAGACAGCCACCAGGGTCTTCTTGCAGAGGGGAAGCCTTGGCTGCAGGCCCAAGCCCCCTGGAAGGTGAACTGTTTCTTCATGCAGCCCCCCTGCTTCTCCCTGCCCACACCGAAGTTTGGCTCCAATGCCTGCAAGAGGTGAGAGGTGGATCATAGGGAGCCCAAGACCTGGCTGGTTTCTTGTCCTGCTTTCTGGCTCCTAGTTGCTGTGTGACCCTGGACACATCCCGTCCCTCACTCTCTGTGGGCAGCTGTTGCCCTGGACGTACAATGGAGGCACTGGCAACAGAGACTGGGCCAGCGTATCCAGCACACGTTGCTCAGTTCTGGGTCTTGGGGTGGGCATCATTCGATGAGGAAATGCCTCCGTCTAGGAGAAGGACGAGTAATTACGGAGGCTTCAGTCCTCCACGCACAGTCCTACAGCTTTAAAAATCAGTGTGCACGGGAGGGTCCAGGGAGAGCTGGTCCAAGCCCTCCACAGTTGGGGAAACCGAAGATGGGAAGGAGGTGGAGGTGCTGAACTGCCCAAGGCGCTCAGAGAGCCAGGAACCAAGCCTGCCCTGCCGCCCGGCGCCCTGGCTCCAGCCCCAGCCTCAGCCCGGCAGTAGAACCCAGGTCTCCAGGGGAAGCGCCAGGAGGAGGAGCCCGCGTGGGGCGTCCGGGCCTCCAGCCTCTTGGGCCCCTTCCGGCCCCTCCCCCAGCCTGTGCACCCTCCCGCCACCTGCTCCCCACCCGCCAGGGCGGGGCCACCACCCCCGGTCCCCTTGGCAACGCGCGCAGGGGCCGCCCCGGCCTCCCAGCAGCAACGCAGTCCATCTGGCCCCCCCCCCCCCCCCCCCCCCCCCCCCCCCCCCCCCCCCCCCCCCCCCCCCCCCCCCCCGCCCGCCCCAGCTGGGCTCCTCTGCCGGCTCACCGGGGGCCCTCGCTGCCCCACAGCGGCTGGAGACCAGCAAGGACAGGCAGCGCCGATGCCATCGAGTTGACTGGCTGCTGGGCGCATGAGTTGGATCGGAAGCCATCCTGCCCTCCTGGATCTCACCTTAGTCGTAGAGGCGGAGAGAGACCCCAGTGTATCTGCCCAGGAGGACAGGAGGCAGTATCAGAATAGAGACCAGCTTTGTGGAGAAAGCCTGCCTGAGTTCCGGTTCCCAAGAACTGTGATCCAAGGCATTTTACTTAGCCTGTTACCCATCTGAAAAGTGGAGGCGATCATAGAAACTGCCTCCTAAAATGCTTGTTGTTGTTAGGTGCCATCGAGTCCGTCGGACTCTTAGTGACCCTGCGTACAACAGACAGAAACACTACTGTCAGGGCTCCTCTGCTATTCATAGAGGTTTCAATGGCAGATTGTTTTGGGGAAGTGGGTTGCGGGGTCCTTCTCCCAAACCTACAGCACCTGGTATTCCCAGGTGGTCTCCCATCCAAGTACTAACCAAGCTTGACCCTGCTTAGCTTTAAGATCTGCCGGGATCCGACGCCACAGTGGTACCACTGCAGGCTCCTGGAATGGTAGTGAGGAATAAATGGGGCAATAAAGAAAAATGCTGGGTGGTAGCACTCAATATTACCAGCTATTATTCTTAAACCTTGCAGTCATAGCCACCTGGCGTTAGATCCAGTCAGATCTCAGAAACTAAGCAGGATGGAGCCTGGTTAGTATATCTGGAAATACCTGGTGCTGTAGACTAGGGAGAAGGACCTGGCAGCCCACTCCCAAAAAACAATCAGCCATTGAAAACCCTATGAATGGCAGAGAAGTATTGACAATAGTGCTGGACAGGGCGCAGTGTCGTGTAGTGTTTCGTGTGTTGTACGTAGAGTTGCTATGAGTTGGAGCCAACTCAACTGCACCTATCAATAACAACATTATTTTTACAGCAGGCACAAGTGTGCAGGCCAGGGAGAAGAGGAGGGGTCCTAACCCAGGCTGGGCAGGCTTCCTGGAGTAGGTGATGCAGGGAGAAGGTGATGCAAGTTAGAGAATAGGAGTAGCAGTGAGGCAGAAGCCAAGGGAAGAAGGGACAGTGTGAGCAAGGGCATGGAGGTGAAAATGAGGTAGGGGAACTGATGGTGAGAGTGGAAGGTTAGCTTGTTGGAAGTCCCCCAGAGGGGAGCCACTGCAGGGTTTTGAACAGAGGTACCACATAGGCTCTTGCTCTGGAGGTTGCTCTGACTGCCCCACATGGAATGGCTTGGAGGGGCTAGTCATCCTCCTGGGAGATGAGAAGGCCAAAGCAAGGGGAAGTGCCAAGTTCAAGCACAGAGAGGGCGAAATGAGGAGCTACTGAGGAAGTGGATATGGCAGGGTGGTGACATATGGATGGCACATGGCAATGGACGCGGATGCTCAGTGCTTGGTTTGGGCACTGGGAGGGAGGCAGAATGGGAAGAGGGAGGGTGAGGGATGAAGAGCCTTGAGTGAGCAGCAAGGGTGGCATGAGGTGCCTTCTGGATTGAGGACGCTTTGTTGTGGAACCACAAGGCCTGGGTGGAGAGGCCAGTGTGGGAGAAGGCGGGGTCTGATGGTAACAAGCCCTGCTGAGCCTGAGAGCTGTCCCAGGGTCAGTAGGGTGAGGGGTCCCCACCAACCCCCCCACAAAGAAGAGGTCCTATCCTATGTGATGGAACCCTAAGTGTCCTCTTCCTGGACACCCACTGGAATCTGTTCAAAAGAAGATCAGGAATTCTGACACAGATTCTTTCTGAGCCTTTTGTGTGTTACAGGGTTGCTCAGGCTGAGAGAGGGGCAGAGGAGTACAGGGCGATAGTCTGCTATGCCGGCTGGCCCCAGCTCTTTCATTTGTCAGCTAGGCTTTAGGCAAGTCTATCACAGGGCCTCAGTTTCCTCCCGGGAGCTTACCTCACGGGTTATTGTAAGAATTAAATAGGATGCTGGATATGGAGCTCCCAGCATGGACCTGGCAAAGAAAGGCTCTGCTGTTAAACATGCACATTCTGGGATCCTCTCCAGGAGCCAGGAACATGAATTTCCAGGGCTAGGTCTGGGAATGTGCGGGTAAAACTAGCCCATCACTGGATGGAAGCCTCCACCTGTCCCTTGGGACCCCTCAGGCAGGCCCCTCCTCCCAGTAGTCCACCCTAACACTGCAGCCTGGGGCAGCCCTCCTGCCAGCTTCCTCCTCCTCTTCTCACCCGCTTCATTCCTTCCTGCAAGGGTCTTTGTGCACACACATGCAAACCCCTGCCCCACATCCAGGCTCCCGACACATCTCCCCTCAGTCCCTAGACAGCTCCCTTCTCCACCTCCCAGACCTAGGATTGTACGTTCCTGTAGCACGGTCCATAGGAGACATACCTAGGTCCTGGGTGTGCGCTCGGGGATCTGGGGCAGAGAATTCCAGGTGCCAGGTCCCCAGAGTGTGATCTAGAATGGTGAGCTTGGACGCCAAGTGGATATATCTCCTTGCCATGCCCCTACTTTACGCAGAAGGTGGGGCTGGAGACAGCCAGGGAGAACCCTACACAATAGGGTTCAAAGCAGTGACCCAGATGCCCAGGGCTAGGGCTGCCCACCTCTGTTCCCATCAGCCTTTCCCACAAAGGCCTCTGGCCAGCCCCCTGCTTCCTAGCAGCTGCACTTGCCAAGGTCAACTCAGACTTTGCCTGCAGCTACAGGAGCTTCTGCTGGCCCTGGGGAGGGGCGAATTCTGAAGCCTCCCACCCAGTCCTCTTGTGGGCTGTCATGCTCATCTATGTCAGTCCTTCACTTTATTGGGAGGTACTATTATTATTCTTTTTTTAAAATGAGGAAATAGCCAGTGTGGAGCACATGTCACCACATTTACCTGCGGCAGGAGGATCACAAGTTCGAGACCAACCTAGGCTGCAAAGAGAGACCCTGTCTCAAGAACTAAAAATAAAATAAAAATTAAAAAACAGAATCAGAGAAAGTAAGAGAGGAACTTGTGTTATAAAGCACCTAGTGAAATGCCAAGCACTGAATGAGGCAGGTGCATTGATGGATGGATTGATTGATTGATTGGGGTTTTCTTGAGACAAAGTCTCACTATGTAACCCAAGCTGGTGCAGAATTCTCAACCCTCCTGCCACTGCCACCTTTGTGCCTGAGATTACCCATGTGGGGTACTCCACAGCTTGAGGTTGTTATTGTTGTTAGGTGCAGTTGAGTCAGATTCGACTCATAGCAATCCTATGTACAACAGAACGAAATACTCCTGACACTGCCATGCCCAGCACTATGTCAGTGCTTCTCTGCTATTCATAGGGTTTTCAATGGCATATTGTTTCGAGATTGTTTCAGGAGCGGGTTGCTAGGTCCTTTTCCTGTTTTTGCAGTGCGGGAGAAAAGCCCCAAGGCCTCAGAGAGTACAGAGAAACACTCTACTAACTGAGCTTTTTTATTTTTATTATTTATTTATTTTGCAGTATGGGAGGGTTGAACCCAGGGCCTCATACATACTTTGCAAGTGCTGTTTCACTGGGCGGCACCCCAACCCTGTTTATTTTTTATCTTGAGTCAGGGTCATGCTAAGTCATGCAGGCTGCCTCTGGTCTTGAACTTGTGATTCTCTGGCCTCTGCCTCCGGAGTCACTGGAATTATAGGCATGAGCCACAGTACCCAGTGCAAAGTAGTTACTTATAAAGACAGGGTAGTACCATGCCCCCTGATCACTTCAGAATTCTCCCCCATGTACTGAGGACCTGGGAACTCAGGAAGGAGAGGGAACTGGCCCAAGGGCCATCCAGCTGGAAGAAGACACAATTGGAACTTACAGTCAGGCCTGTTACACCCCTAGTCCAGACCCCTGAGACCCATAGTGGGCCTTCAGTAAGTCTGGCCAAGAGGAGCTGAGGACAGGTGGAAACCTGGGCCTGCCATTTCCAGCAAGGTCCATGGAATGTAAGGAATGTCCATCCCCAAGGCTGGGCTGAGGGCAAGGTGACCTTTGGGGAGATAAAGTCAAATTCCAGCACTCAGAAGTGAGGCCATAAGTGGCCAGCAGAGGCAGACCTGGGGTGGTACGGCCAGGGACCAGGCCCAGCTGCAGCCTCAGGCCTCACTTCAGACGCCCCCCTGAGCTAGTCGTTAAAACTGAAGTGTACGATGGGGTGCCAGGCGGAGACCAGGCTGCATCTCAGCCCCTGCTGTTCCCACCACTGGACTCCTTTTCCCTATTCTGCCAGTGTCACACTGGCCGTATACTTCTAACCTTGTCCCCAACCTTTACTTGTACAAACCCTCACCCATGGCCATCTAGAACCAAACTCCCCTTGCTCCCTCCCTACCTCCCGGCGTCCTCCCTGGGCCTGCCACCGCTGTACCCTACTCGGCCATTCTGAAGCCTTCTCCCTTTTACAACCCTGTGGGTCCAAACTCAGTGTCCTAGTACTTCTGGGACTATCATGCTTCTGGCCAGTGTTCTTCTGTAGCTGCTTTGTTTTTGCCCAGCTGGCCTCCTTGCTATCTCTGGTAGAATTCTCCCCGATGTACAGGTGAGGACATGGGAGCTTAGGCAGGAAGGGGTAACATCCCCAAAGATCACCCAGCTGGTAGGAGGGAGAGTCAGAATTAAATTTTAAATTAAACTTCAATTTCAAATTAGTTAAAGTAGAATTTTAGGTTTGTTGTTGTTGTTAGGTGCCATCAAGTCGGGTCCAACTCATAGGAAACACTCCCTGACACTGTGCCATGCCCAGCACTATGCCAGTGTTTCTCTGCTATTCATAAGGTTTTCAATGGCTGATTGTTTTTTGGGAGTAGGTTGCCAGGTCCTTCTCTCAAGCCTACAACACCTGGTGTCCCCAGGTGGTCTCCCATCCAACTACTAACCAGGCCAGAACCCACTTAGCTTCTGAGATCTGACAGGATGGGATGCCGGCATGGTATGGCTGCAGGCCCAGGAATTGTATAGACCCATCAATGAGGCTGTGGGCATTTCTGAACTTCTGTGTAGACTGCACATAGCAGTGGACATCTGCAGATGTCTGTAGGTTGCTCTGATCATTGTTGTAAGCTGCAGAATGCTGAACATTTCAGACATCTCTGGATATTATGGACTAGACACTGCTGAGAACTGTGGACACTGAAGATTCTGGACATCGCCCGCTCTTATTTTTTTATTTTTCAGATAGGGACTTGCTAAGTTACACAGGCTGCCTCAGATCTTGAGTTCTGGGTCTTCTTGCCTCAGGCTCTTGAGTCACCGGAACTTACAGATGTGAGCCATGGCATCTGGCTGGGTGTCTTATGTTTTACGTAGCCACCCCAAGCCAAGGTTCTTTACCACATTAAACTTTCCAGTGGGTCCATGAGGGCAGAGGATGCAGAAAACTCCGACACTTTGAGTATTCTTTCCCCACTGGTACTTTCCTGCCTATCTCCTGCTACTCTTCAGTTCTCAGAAGTCACCTCCTCCAAGAAGACTTCAAACACAGTCATCAGCAGAGTTAGGGGCCACTCTGTGTAGAGACCAACACACTTACCTAATCAGAGCCCTTACTGTTCTGCACTGCTGGCCTTCCTGTCACTCAGAACTCCATGACCCCACAATCTTGTCCTTTATGTTTGTTTGATTTTGTCTTTGTTTTGGTTTTCCATGGGTTTGTTTAGTTGGTTGGTTGGCTGGTTTTTGGAGACAAATTCTCACTATGTAGCTGGCCTCCAACTCAAAATCCTCCTGCCTCTGCCTCCTGAGTGCTGGCATTATGTGTGCATGCCACCACACCCTGCTAGAATCTTGGCCTTTTTGTTTGCTTTGGTTCCCTAGCCCCAGGACCTCACACAGTGCTTAGAGGGACTTGCTATGCAATTCCATGAGCATATTGGCTTCTCTGGGCCTCAATTTCTCCCTCCCTATGAGAAAGATGACCCTGACCTGGTGACATGGTGGATGTGACCTCTTTCAGCTCATACCTGCCCCTTTTAGCCTGAGCCTGCATGGCCACCCTGAGGACCCTGGGCAGCGTCGGCCCAGGAAAGAACCCTGAACTCAGCTTAGAGGAGCTGAGGACAAGCCCCAGCACTACCCTTCCTGGGCCTCCTCAGGCAAGTTCCCCACCCTCTCTCTGTCCAACTTCCCTCCTCTGCCAGGTTCTGTGAACACAGGGATCCTACACCTGCTTTGGAAGGTTGTTGGGAGGTTGAATGACGGAGGGAAAGCACATGGCAGGTGCCCAGAGGCCCTCAAGGAACACAGGGCTCCTCCTGCCCTTGCTGTCTGTAGAAGGCTTCAATGCCTGGGGGGGTCTTGGGCAGTGGGGTCTCCAAGAGTTTGAGGGGCGACAGCTGGGTTGGGAGCATTTAGATAAGACTTTAAATCTGGTCTCGGATATTTATAATTTTTAAAGGGCCTCAGCATCTTCCATGAGAGAGCCAGGAACCAATCCAGATGGACAGGAAAGCCACCTGAAGTACATTCCCCGCTCATTTGAAGAGTTTCATTTTTCTGCCTCAATGGAGGGTAGGAAGCATGAGGGTGTGGGTGGAACAGATCCAGGAGACTTGGACCCAAGCAAATCCCACATAGGGGGCTCTGTCCACACTCCCCCACCACTGCAAACAAGAATGCAGCTTAAAGGACTGGAGGTGCTCCCTGGCTTCTGGACAAGCTCTTCCTCCACCTCCACCCTCTACCCCCACCCTTTCCTCCAGGCTGCCTGCTGCCTGCCTTGGTGGGGAACTCCCAGCAGGCCCTGTGGGGCCCTTCTCTGCAGCTGCTCTGCCTCTGTTGGGACAAAGCCCTCCCTGGTCTGCTTAGTCTCCCCACCTGGACAATCTGGGGCCAGGACAGACAGCCTGAGGTTCTGGAAGGAGAGACTGGAGTGGGGAACCCCAGGGCCATGAGCCCAGGAGTAAATTTTTGCCTCCGAACAATAATCTTAAGAGGAAGCTCTCTCCAATCCCTGCTCCCTCTTCTCCTCCTTCCGTCCCCTTTCCCCACTTCTTCCTCCTGCTCCCCTTCACCTGTTTCCTCAGTCCCGCTGAACCAGCTTCTTCTCAGCCCAGGAATCAGGCCAGCCTGACCATGGAGACCAGAGCCCAGGAAGAAGGGAGAGAAGCAGAGGGAGTCTGCCTCTTTGAGTGCTTCGTTGGTGCTTCTCACTTTTGCCTCCATATCCCAAGCTTCCCCAGCCACCCTATGAGGTAGAAACTGTCTTACACAAGAGGAAACTCAGACTCCAAGAAGGTACCATTCTAATAAAGTTACAGTTGGTAGAAGCCAACCTTCCTGTCTCCCTCCTCACACTGGGGCTCCAGGCAAATTAAGACTTAAACTCACCAGAAAACCAGGGTCGCCCTTGTGAGCTAGCTACAAGCCTGTAAGCCCACACTCAGCACTGAGGAGGTAAAGGCAGGATTATGAGTTTGAGGCCAGTCTGTGCTACATAGACCCTGTCCTCTCAGAAAACAAAAAACAAAAACAACTCCCTATCCCAAGGCCAGGAGTCTTACAGGCCATTCAGTCTGTCAGAGCAGCCAGGAGGTTTGGGCTGGCCAGACCCTGTCCCAACATGCAGGTAACCTGATGCAAGTCACCTCACCTTGTTGGGGATCCTTCTGTCCATTTCAGCTCTGCCACAGTGACCTTTCCCACAAGTGTAAGGTGGTAAGTGCCTCAGCCTTGGACCAGTTCCAGTCCTGCTGTTCCCTAGCTGAGTGGCTAGAGACAAAGCTGCCCCCTCTCCAGGTGTCCCTTCTCATCCTTGTAAAGTGGGGTGATAAGGCCACCCACAGGCGGTTTTTCTGAGGACATAGGAAGGACAGCACAACAGAGGCCCCATGGAGAGTGAATGAGGGGTGGGATGTGGGACCCAGGCCTACCTTGCTGGGGACCAGAAGACCTCCACCCACCCATGCCCCATGAGGCCTGGAAGGACAGACTCCACTCCATCCCCATCTCCATCTGACCCTCACCCTGCAGCTCCACCCTGCCCTATGCCTCCTCTTCTTGGCCTGGACCTTCCACCCCCATTGTCCCACCCCAGAACAAAAGGGACATTTAACGGTCTTTGTCCTGTGCAGACTCATTCTCTGAGTCCAGGAGCCACCAGGCACTGCAGCTGGGACCTGCCACCTTCCCCCAGTCCTGGCTGAGCTCTCCAGGGAAGCTCTGCTAGGGAGAGAGGGAGGGGCCTTAAAGGAGCAGAGCCTTCTTCAGAACATGTTCCCATTCCCAAGATCAGAATCAGCAGGAAGGAAACCAGAGGGGGGAGGACGGGAGAGGGATTTAAGGAGATTGCAGTCATGTGACTTGTCTGAGATCGGGCTGGGGGCCATGTGGGGGCTAGTGCCCACTCTCCTGGCTCCCAGCCAAGGGTTCTTTTCATTCAATGGTTTCATGGTGTATTTTAAAGGAACTAGTCCCAACTCTGCTCTGATTCGCTCTGTGACCCTGAGTGAATTCTTTCCCCCTCTGGATCTTGTTCTCCCTGGTGTAAAATGAACAGGAAAAACTGGAGCATCTCTCACATGAGAGGTTTCCCAAGCCAGACCATGGCCAGGTGCAAGACACCGGAGATAGGCAAGCGCCCCGATACTCAAATTGGGAGTCTATCAGGAAAGAGCACAGGGGGACCAGAGGGAAAAGTCATGTTTCCACTGAAGTAGGACCCCAAAGATGGCAGAGGATTGGCCTCCCTACCGACCCGCTGGGGCAGCCCTGCACCCCCCACAAAACCTGTCACCAGACTCCTTCACCAGGCCTGTCAGACAAACGAGACCAAACACTGTCCTCCTTTGCAGAAAACAAGATGCAGAGGACAGGCCAGCCCTGCTCTGGATGTGTGGTATCTGGAAAAATGGTGCCTGAGTGGAGTAGAGAGAGATAGATCATGGTTCCAGACAGCATCAAACTGGCCATGGATATTCTAGCCAAGGGGCCACAGGAGCCAGGCACAAGGCAGGGGACCCAGCTGTAGTTCAGGTGGCTGGAGTCTAGGGCTTGCCTGTGGGAAGGAGAGGGGGCGCCCCAAGGCCGGGAGTCTGGCTAAGGAGTTTGTTGTGTGGGTACTGAGGAGCACCAGGATCCCAGGCTGGGTGGTATTTATTCACTGCTGCTGCCCGGGGCCATGCAGAGACTGCGGAAGCAGGCACAGCTGTACATACAGGTACCTCTGACAAAGGGGCTGCGGAGCCTCCAGGCTGTGGGGGAGGGGCGGGGAGAGGACCCGTGGTGTTGCCGAGGAGAGCAATTCCTCCCGGGAAAGAGGGGAAGTGAGGAGGGAGATGAAGCAGGGAGAGGAAATGAAAGATTAAGTGCATAAAGGCCATAAAGCCCAGAACCGTCCAGGCCGGATGGATTCCCGGTTTATAGATACATTTATGTTCAAGGGTGCCCCGCCACGCCTGATGGCCCGGCAAGGGCAGCCACCCAGGGAGACAGATGGACCCTGGACTGGAAGGCACCCTCTGTGCCCTTATGGTCCTCCCTTGCCGCCCCCTTCACATACCCCCAACTCCATCGCCTGGCTGACAGCCCAGCTGGAAGCAATTGTGGGAGCCCCCAGCCTGGAGCGCTGCATCCCACAAAGGGCCCTGGTAAATAGCGGCCCACACCCCAGACAGCCTGCAGCACCCCTCCCCTACCCCCACTTGCAGCCCCCTGCCCGGAAATTTAAAACAACTGCTTGACACAGTCTTAAATCCTCCAGGAAGGTGCTTGGGTTGGCAGACTGGAAGCACAGGCTGACCAGGGCCCTGCCTGGAGCTCCCTCTGCCCCCAGGCCCTCACCCACTGCTCTGAAACACCTACCCCTCCCTGAAGTCCTGCTGCAGGTTCCCCAGCCCCTGGGCTTCCTGTGCTGGCACTTAATGCTGGGCATTGCAGCTGTAGCTTGTCTGCACTGCCAAGTAGACTTTGAGCATCATGAGCTCAGGGCGGCAACTGTACTGTCCCCTGCTGAGTCCCGGCCATGGGTCTGCCAGGGAGCAATCAGCACAATGCAGATATGAAGAATGATCAAACCCATTATGTGACCCTGAGCTATCCACTCTGCTCTTTGGGCCTCGGTTTACTCATCTATCAAATAAGCGTGAAAACTTTTACCCAGTCTTTCTCCCAGAGTTGTAAGTGTTAAATAACATTTACACAAGTGTTTGAGCTGCCGCAAAGCTATAGTCGTAGGGATTCTTACCTCCTGACCGCAGTTTGCTGGTCTGTAAAACCAGGCCCTGAGGTATGTGCTAGCTAGAGTCACTCTCAGCTTTGATGCTCTCAGTCTCCAGGCAGAGTTCAGGATGCCCAGCCTTTCCTCAGCCCCTTACATACCAGCTAGGCAGTGGGGGGTGGGAAGAGGGAGTAGGGTCAGCGAGAGGGCTGCTGAGGCAGGGCTCAAGAGGGCACTAATTTAGCTCTTGGGTGGGCCTCATTCACTATGTGACCTCTGAGCCTCAGTTTCTCTTTCTGTAAAAGGAAAAATGGGCAGACACTAGACACCTGAAGTACTTTCTGCCCTCATGTTCTCTGATGACGGGACACTGGAGAGCTGTAGGGAGCCCCTGATGGGCTTGGAGCAGGAGATTGGCATGACCAGAGTGCTGCTTGGTGCACGTACTCTGACAGCAGTGTGGTTTATGGGTAGAAGATAGAGAGTCTGGAGTCTGGAGACCTGGAAGGGGCTGCTGCCTTTGGCCTGGGGTGGGAAATGGCTTTGCTCACACCAAGCCCATATCATCTCCAGCACCATTGCCTGGCCTGGCCCAGAGGAAGGGATCCATACCTGGGTACTTTGAGTCCACCTGCAGGGTAGGAGACTGAATCCCAGCCCTAGTTTAACTACGAATAATCGGTGACCTTGGCGAGTCATTTCTCTTCTCTGGATAAAGGTGCCTTGGGTCCACAGAACTCTGAAAAAGGGGTCATCCTTGGGCTGTGTCCATAGCAGTTCAATCAGCATTCTCTCTCCTGGGCGCAGGGTTGTGACAATGACAAGCTGCTAAATGCCTTTCCAGCCTGAGCCCAGCTCACTGTGGATGGCATCCCCAGGCCCTGCACAGTGGTCTGCACAGACAGCAGCTCCACAGCGTGTAGGAAAGACCCTTTACCCCAGGGAGGGAGAGCGTTGTGGCATCTCTGTAGGCACTGATGTGTGACTGACCAGCGCAGGCCTTTACAAGACACCAGGGATGATAGCTGTCCCCTGCACACTCCTGCACCCATCCTCATAGGGCGGGGCTCTCCTCCCCTGGGAGATGTGGGGAAGGGTGCTGGCAGCCACTGAAGCAGATGGATCTATACAGCACTCCTCTGCCCCAGGCAAGCCCTGGACAAATCTCAGCCAGAATCCCCCCCACTCCCTGCCCTACCCCCATCCCTGGGACAGACCTCAGCCAGCAGGCCTCCCGGCTTCGATCAATACAGGGCAAGCAGCCAAGGCGGCTGCAGGCTTCGTCCTCCCAAGAGGCCCAGCTCAGCCAGGGTCACAGCAGGGAGGGGCTGCTGCCTGGCGCAGGAGCTGAGGGGCAGGGTGGGGCAGGGGAGAGCAGAAAAGACGAACCTCGCAGCCGGTCATTCCTTCACCCACATCTGATCAGTCCGCACATTTGTGAGCATCAGCTATGCACCAGGGCCTGTCATTAGCACTGGGGACACGGTGGAGGACAAAGCAGCAGATTGTAGGGAGCTCAGGTTTCAGTGAGGGAGAGAGACAAGAGATGAAGGAACCAACAACAGAAAGATACTTTCAAAAGATGATAAAGAAGACGAGTGTGGTGGTTCCCGCCTGTAATCCCAGCGACTCGGGAGGCTGAGGCAGGAAGATCACAAATTTACAGTCCAGAGGCAGCCTGCCCAATTTAGAGATACCCTGTCTCAAAATAGGAAATAATAAAAAATGGGCTGGGGGTGCAGCCCAGTGGCAGAGCACTTGCAAAGTATGTGTGAGGCCCTGGGTTCAACCCCCAAGTACCCAAAAAAAAAAAATGTGATAAAGATAGAAGGGGGCACACCCTGGTGTATGCCTGTCACCCTAGCACTCAGGAGGCTGAGACTGGAGGATTGCGAGTTCTAGGCCAGACTGGGCTACACAGAGAGCCTTTTCTCAAACATACATGCATACATACACACATACATGTAATACATGTATACATACACACATACATACATACAAAAGGCATGGTGGTAGCGGGGGAAATACTGCGTAGGCACCAAGGAGGATGATGTTGGAGCTGAGCCTCCGTGAGGAGGGGATGCCCTCCATGCTAGCTGAAGTCAGGAGTTCTTTGGGAATACTCAGGCTGTACCCCTGGCAGGGCAGTGAGGAAAGGAGGTGGGTTAAAGAGACGCTGGGCTGGGCTGCAGTCACCACAAAGACTCAAAGGACAGTCTTTCAGAAGAGTCAGCAAGTTGTCCCTGCAGCCACTGGATGTGGCCGCCCAAAGAAGAAGCCAGCTGTCCATGGTGGACAGGCATTCCCACGGTGCGCGCTGAGACCTGTTGCTGCCTGCACTCTCAGCCCTTGGGGGAATGAGGGGAGATTCGGATGGCACCCTGTGGCACCCACTACACATGCTGCAGTGGGCAGGAAGGGTGCTCAGACAGAGGGAGGAGCCAGCACCAAAGCCCTGCAGCAGAAATGAGCTCGGCCTGGGAGAGGCACAGAGAGAAGGCCAGCATGAGAGGACACTGGCAGGATAGCCAGTGAGTCCCACAGGCCTTGTCGGCCATGGGACTTCATGCTAAGTGCTAGTGAGAGGTTGATATGATGACCACTTCATGGTGAGTTCTGTTGGCTTCTACGCAGAGAGGGGATGGGGCCCAGTAGGAACAGGGAGAACAGTGGGGAGGCTGTGGACAGGTCTGATCTGCTTGGGGCTTACTGAGGGTGAAACAGTTGTTACTTAGGGTATGAGTGCTGAGGTGAGGGTGTGAGATGTCCCAGATGCTCAGGCCCGGGAGAAAGGGCTGCAATACCTCCTGGGCTTCCATGTATATTGTGGAGATGCCTCCGGCATCCTATGGAGATATTAAACCAGATCAATTTGCCTTTTTCCGACCTTAAAATTCTGGCATTTTATGGATTATGGAGGGAACCTCAGAAACTCCTATTTCTTCTCCCCTACTTGGACAGGAACCCCCTTTCCAGAACGCGGTGACTGATAGGTATGCAACCCCAGCTGTGCCCCATAGGGATGAGAAGCCGTCCTCCCATCGATCCCTCTGCTGGAAAGTTTGAGAGCTACTTCCTTATAGCTGCTCCAGGGCCCCCTGCTCTGCTCTGAGCCACCTTGATCACATTTGTTCCCTCTGTTGCAACAGCCCCCAAAGGGCAAGGGCATAGCTCCTGTCTCTACCCTCACCCCATGTTTTCTTGCCTGTGAGTTATCCTGGGAAGGATCTCAGGTGGTGCCCGCTCCCTGCCCCAAGAATGGTCCCTTGCTGGATCACTGATTCACTGCTGTCATTTGTATCTGATTCTAGAAAGGTGTGGAAGGCAGTCATTTTGCAGATTTGTAAGAGAAGCACATTTTCTCCCAAGGCCTATTGTGTTTGGAAGTGCTATAGTTTGCAGGTTGAATGTCCCCTAAATGTTCATATGTTAAAGGTTTTGTCCCTAGGGTGGAACTATTAGGAGGTACTATGGACATTGAGGAAAAGGGGATTTGGGGGAGGTCTTTAGGTCCTTGAGAGTGGGCCCATGGGAGTGATAGTGGGACCCTGGCTCATCCTCTTTCTTTTGCTTCCTTGCCGTATGGTAAGCAGTTTGCCCTGGCCACACTCCCCACCACTCCCATCCAGCACCTTCACCAGAGGCCCAAAGCAATCTGTCCATCTGACCTTGGACTGGAACCTGCAAAACCATTAGCCAAAAATAAACCTTTCTCTCTTTAAAAGGTAATTGCCTCTAATATTTTATTACAGTGATGGAAAGCTGACTAATAATGGAACATAGCCAGTTAATAGAGCTAGGGTTCAGTGTGTGTAAGTATGTTCAAATTTGTTCAAATTTGTTTCAACATCACTATCAGTTATTTCTCTACCTCCAGATGCTGGAATCTTCCTACTTTTATTAGTGTATTAGAAAGTTCTTCAGTTAAATGCAAAGATTCCATAATTCCATACATAACATGGTGACTCCTGCTTTTTTCTGTCTCATTACTCACTATTCCTTTATTCATTTAACAATATTTATTGAGCCCCCATCAAGTGAAGCAAAGGCACTCACAGGCAAGTAAAGGGGCAAAAGTCATAATTAAAAGATATTTCAATGCCTGGAGGTATAACTCAGTGGTAGAGTGCTTGCCTGACATTGTGGATTCAATCCCCACACCATACAAAAAGTAGTTCGCGTTCTTTGAATATTTACTGTAGCCCATCTCTGTCCTAAGCACTGCGAATATATGATGTTATTTAATCTTTGTAGTAACCTGTATATGTTAGTATTATTGCCTCCCAGTAAACAAATAAGCAAATTGAGGATTAGAGAGGATGTGAGTCAAGGGTCCAGTAGAATAACTGAAAGGAGTTGGTGAAGAGAGTTCAATAAAGGGCCTACAGTTGGCTCTTTGTATCTTTGGGTTCCACATCTGCAGATTCAATCAACCACAGATCAAAAATATTCAGAAAAAACAACTGTGCCTAGCCAGGAGCAGTAGTGCACACCTGTAACCCCGGCATTTGGGAGGCTGAGGCAGGAGGATTGCAAGTGCCAGGCCAGCCTGGGCTACATGGCGAGTTTAAGGCCAGCCTGAGCAACTTAGTGAGAACTTGTTTCAAAATAAAAATTAAAAAAAGGACTGAGGATGTAGCTCAGTGACAGAGCACTTCCCTAGCATACATAAGGCCTTGGGTTTGAGCCTCAGGACAGAGAGAAAAAAAAAACCTCTACTGAACATGTACACTTTTTTTGTTGTTGTTATTATTTTCTAAATAATACAACAAAATAACTACGTAGTTTTTATGTCATATTGGTTATTATATGTAGTCCCAAGATGATTTTTGAAGTATACAAGAGGATGACGGTGCCATGGGTGATATGCAGATGCAGGGCATGAGCATCTGTGCAGAGGCTTGGGACCAATACCTTGTGGGCAACAAGAGGCAACTGCGCTTACAGAGCTGAAGGAAGGGCCAAAGATGGTAGGGTGCCCTGGAGTTAGCAACAGATCTGAAAGGTGACAGGGGTGGGGGTAGGGGAGGTTGTTACCAGAACTGAGTGCTAGAGCTGTGGGTATGGGGCAAACTGACAGAAATGTGCCATGGAATAGGGGAGGAGGTGAGGAATTATTGCTCCTTCCTCTCTCTCCTGCTTGGGCCTTCCACTCTGAATCTACAGGAAACCAAAAGCAAGGTTTGTGATGTAGTCGACAGAGATCAGCTTTCTGGGGCACAGAGCAGGGAGGAGAAAGATAAAGAACCAGTCTTGGGCTGGGCACGGTGACACACACCTGTAATTCCAGGACCTCAGGAGACAGAGGAAGGAGGATCGCAAGTTAGAGGCTAGAGGCAGCCTGTACAACTTTGCAAGACTTTGTTTCAAAATGAAAAATTAAAAAGGGGGCACTTTAGTGGTAGAGCACTTGCAAAGCATGTGCGAGGCTCTGGGTTCAGCACCCCAGCACCATAGGGAAAAAAATAAAAGAACAGGTCTTGGGGAAAGGTGGTGTAAACCGAGAACAACCAGCCCAGAGAGTTAGGCAATGTGTCCAGGCTCTCAAAGTCAGTCAGCTGTGGAGCCATAGAAATAAAGACAAAATGATAAGCCCTGAATTCAAGTTTTAAGAACATGAAGGAATGAGCTGGTGAAGGGTTTGGAGGAGAACTCATATGAAAGGTCTGGAAAATAGGAAAGAGTTTGTCAGAAAAAGTGGAAAGAACATTCCAAAACAGAACAGGCGAAGAAAGGCTGGAGGTGGGTAAGAACATAGCCTCTTAGGCAGGAATCACCTGCTCTGATAGCTGCAGACTAGTAGAAAAAGTTCCAGAAACCCGTGAAAAGACAGTGGAAATGGAGCTCAGAAGTATTGCTGTTGGAACGAAATTAAGCCACTACTCAGCCATTAATTCATTTAAAATATATGTTGAGCCAGGCATGGTGGCTCAAGCCTGTAATCCCAGTGACTTGGGAGACACAGGCAGGAGGACTGCAAGTTCGAGGCCAGAGGCAGCATGCATAACTTAGGTAGACCCAGTCTCAAGATAAAATATGGAAAATGGGCTAAGGTTGCAGCACAGAGGGAGAGTGATTGCAAGGTATGTGCAAAGCCCTAGGTTCAGCCCCCAAGTACTGCTAAAAAATAAAAATAAATAAAATAAAATAAATATTGATTACATCTGTGATCCCAGTACTCAAGAGGCTGAGGCAGGAGGATTGTGAGTCTGAGGCCAGGGACAAAGTTTGAGACCAGTCTGGGCTGCATAGTGAGACCTTGTCTCAAAAGGCAAAAAAAAAAAAAAAAAAAAAAAGTGTAGGCATAGTCCTGACCTCATGGAACTTACAGTCTAATCAGGCAATGGGCAGAATATAAACAGTGAATAAATTGCAGGTGGTATTGGTGCTGTGAACGAGAATCTGGGTTTTTCTCTTAAAAGCAACAGGGAGACGTCAATCGTTTGGACTATATTTTAGTACTAGGGGATTGATCCCAGGCCCTCACACATGCTAGGCAAATGTTCCACTATTGAGCCACATCCTCAGCTCCTTTATTACTTATCACCTTGAGACAAGGTCTCACTAAGTTGCATAGGCTATCTCTGGTCTCAAATTTGTGAGCCCCCTGCCTCAGCCTAATCCTGGTCACTGGGATTACAAGTATGCACCAAAGCGCCCTGCTAGTTTTGACTTTTCACTTTATAATGTCCTTTTTTTCTTTTTTTTTTTTAAATGAGGGTTCACAGCTTCAGAGAGTTGAACTCAAGGACTCGGGCATGCTAAGCATGTGCTCTACCACTGAGCTACATTCCCTGCCCCTAAGGTTCACTTATTTAAAAAAATATGTGCATGTGTGTGTGTGTGTGTGTGTGTGTGTGTGTGTGTAAAACTTACAAATATTACATTCCCTAAATCTTGTTTGGTTTGGTTTGGTTTGGTTTGGTTTTTTGAGACAGGGTCTCACTGTGTAGCCCAGGCTGTTCTGGAACTCACTATGTAAACCATGCTAGTCTTAAATTCACATCAATCCTCCTGCCTTAGCCTCCTGAGTTCTGAGATTACAGCGCAGCCATGAGGCTCATTTCCTAAATCTTAAAGAGTATTACTTCATGAATTATAACCACCACTTAAATCAAAATTCAGAACATTTACAATACCCAGAAAGCTGTTCATGTCCCCTCCCAATCTTATCCCCATAGAATTACCATTATATTTTTTCTTAGGTACTAGGAGCAAACTCAGGGCAAGCACTCTATGACTGAGTGACAACCCCAGCACTTAGTACTTTTTTTGTCTTTTTTTGTCTTTTTTTTTTTTTTACATATAAGATTCTTTCACCTCCAGGGAATTGTAGTGCCCCTTTTCTTGTAAATCATATGCATATATATACATATATCTCATTGTTGTTGTTGTTGTTAGGTGCCATTGAGTCGGTATCCAGCTCATAGCAACCCTCATAGGGTTTTCAATGGCTGACTGTTTCGGGATTGCCTTGGGAGTGGATTGTCAGGCCCTTCTCCCATCTTTGCGGTACTGGGAATTGAACTCGGGACCTCAGAGATTGCAGTGCAGTGCTCTACCAACTGAGATAAATCCCAGCCCATATAACTCATATACTCATATATATAGAAGTCTATTACCAGATTCTCTACTCCATGTCACTGATACACTCATCCACACCTATCAATGCTCTATTGTCTTAATTATCAAAGTTTTATAATGAGTTTTTATATGTTGTTGTTGTTAGGAGTTGTTGAGTCAGGTCCAACTCATAGTAACCCTACATACAACAGAACAAAACACTACCCAACACGGTGCAAGGCACATCATCTTTTTTATGTTTAAGACCATTGTTGCAGACACTGTATCAAACATGTATCTCATCTACTTGAGAGTCTTCCTTTTTTTTCATTGACCTGCCACTCTCCCAAACATGATATCCTTCTCCAGGGATTAGTCCCTCCTGACAACATGTCCAAAATAAGTAAGACATAATCTAGCCATCCTTCCTTCCAGAGAGCACTCTCATCGTACTTCTTCTAGGAAAGATCTGTTGCTTCTTTTGGCAATCCATAGTATATTCAATATTCATCTCTAGCACCATAATTCAAAAGCATCAGTTCTTCTACTGTCTCCCATATTCAACGTCCAGCTTTCATAAGTATAATATGATGCAACATAAGTATATGATGACATGAGTGAGGCACACCTTCATCTTCAATGTGACATCTTTATTTTTCAAAACTTTAAAAAGGTCTTTTGCAACAATTTTTCCCAGTGCAATGCGTCTTTTGATTTCTTGATTACTGTTTCTGTGGGTGTTGATTGTAGAACCAAGTAAAGCAAACTCTTGGACAACCTCAATCTTTGCTTCGTTTATCACGAAGTTGCATACTGACTTAGCTGTAAGGATTTTTGTTTTCTTGATGTTGCAGTACAATTCATACTGAAGGCTGTGTTATTTGATCTTCATCAGTAAATGTTTCAAATCCTTTTCACTTCCTCCAGCTTTGTATTTCTCCAACATTGCTCTATTTGTTAGTTTCCTTGAATTTTCACATACATTTAGAATCAGTTTGTTAATTAAAAAAAAAGTGATTGGAGTTTTAATTGGAATTGGGTTGAGTCATTATTGCAATATGAGAAGACTTGACATCTTAACAATACTGAATCTTGTAATACATGAATGTGCTATGTTTTATCATTTATTTAAATCTGATTTTATTTTGTGCAGCAATAATTTATAAAATTTTGAGTGTAAGGGTCTTATATTTTATTTATTTATTTATTTAGTTATTTATTTATTTGGGCTGGGATTTAGCTCAGTTGGTAGAGCACTGCTCTGCAGTCTCTGAGGTCCCAAGTTTGATTCCCAGCACCGCAAAAATGGGAGAAGGACGAGGCAACCCACACCCAAGGCAATCCCGAAACAATCTGCCACTGAAAACCCTGTGAGGGTCGCTATGAGTCAGACATGACTTGACGGCACCTAACAACAACAACAACAACAACAACAACAACATTTATTTATTTATTTCAGACAAGGTCTTATTATGTGGCCGAGGCTGGCCTGGAACTTACCGTGTAACCAAGGATGGCCTCAAATGCGCAATTGTCCTGTCTCAGCTGCCAAGTGCTGGAATTACAGGCATGTGCCACATGCCTTGCTAATGGTCTTATATTTTATTGCATTTATTCCTAAGTATTTGATGCTTTTTGATGATATTGTAAACACTATTATTTTCTGTAGGGCACTGCCTAGAGAGGCAGCTAGTCACAAGGCTACATCTGGGAACTCTTGGGCATCAAGCTTTCCAAGATGGCGCTGGTGTCTAACGCCCCTATTCAGACCTCCTGACACCTGATTGGCTATTTCCAAATTACAAAAATGGCCCCTGATTGGACTATTAAGGAGCAACTCTTGATTGGTTCCTTTTTGGATGCTTCATTTGCATCTCCCCTGGATAGGTTAACCCCGATCACCTGACGTGACATGGCACCTGATGTGACATGGCAGTCTCTGATTGGCCAGGTTAGGGAATATAAAGGTGGTGCACAGAGTATTCAGGGTCCATTCCACCAACTGGGACACATGAGGCAATAAAGAGCTGTACTGAGCACCTGGAGTTGGCAGAGTCATCACTGGAAGAAAGAAGCAAGAAGTTGCCGTGGGCATAAATCTCTGAGCCTGCCTTCCTCAAGGTTTCTCAGAGTAGACATGGGCATAAGTCTCCTTTCTGGGCAGCATGGCTCCCTAGCTCTCAGGTCACCCTCACCAGACAGTGGGTCCTTGGAAGCTGGGTCCCAATCTCAACTGGAGGCCTACAGCCAGAGCAAGACCAGTGGCAGGCAAGGTCCCACAATTTTCTAATTTCATTTTCCAATTTGTTGCTCCCTCACTTGTCTGTCAGTTTGCTGTACTGTGGGGGTTTGTATGTTGCTGTGATGCTGAAAGCTATGCCACCAGTATTACAGATAACCAGCAGAGTCACCAGTGGTAGACAGGTTTCAGCTGAGCTTCCAGACTAAGACAGACAAGGGAGAAGGACAGAGAAGTCCACTCATGAAGCAATTGGTCATTGAAAACAATATGAATAAGCAAAGAAACACGGTCAGATATAGTGCCAGAAAATGAGTCCCTCAAGTTGGAAGGCATTCAAAAGACGACTAGGGAAGAGTTGCCCCCTCAAAGTAGAGTTGACCTTAATGACAGGAATGGGATAAATCCCAAGGGACCTCCATTTGCTGATGTGGTATGACTCAAAATGAAAAAGAACAATTGTATACATCCATTAATAATTAGAACGTGGAATGTACATAGTATGAATCTAGGAAAATTGGAGATCATCAAGAGGGAAATGGAGCACATAAACATCAACATTCTAGGTATCAGTGAGCTAAAATGGACTGACAAGGGCCATTTTGAATCAGATAATTATATGGTCTACTATGCTGAGAATGATAGATTAAAGAGAAATGGGTTGCATTCATCACCAAAAAAGACATCTCAAGATCTGTCCTGAAGTACAGTGCTCTCAGTGATAGAATAATATCCCCATGTCTACAAGGAAGGCCAATTAATGTGACTATTGTTCAAATTTATGCACCCATTACCAAGGCCAAAAATAAAGAAAGGGAAGATTTTTGCCAACTTCTGCAGTCTAAAATTGATCAAACTTCCAATCAAGATACATAGATAATTACTGGAATGCAAAAGTTGGAAACAAAGAAGAAGGCTCAGTAGTTGGACAATACAGCCTTTGTGACAGAAACGATGCTGGAGATCACATGATAGAATTTTGTTAAACCAACAACCTTTTCATTGAAAATACATTTTTTCACCAACATAAACAGTGACTATATGCATTGACTTCACCATATATAACATATAGGTACAAAATTGACTATCTTTGTGGGGAAAAAATGATGGAAAAATCTCAGTATCAAAAGTAAGAACAAGACCAGGTGCTGGTTGTGGATCAGACTATCAACTGCTCATAGGCAGGTTTAAACTGAAACTGAAGAAAATTAGAACAAGTGTACGAGAGTCAAGGTACAACCTTGAGTATATCTCACCTGAGTTCAGATACCCCCCTCAAGAATAGATTTGATGCATTCGGTACTAATGATCGAAAACCAGATGAGTCGTGGCATGACATCAAAGACATCATTCATGAGAAAAGCAAAAGGTAATTAAAAGGACAGAAACAAAAGAAAAGACCAAATTGTATGTCAAAAGAGACTCTGAAATTTTCCCTTGAACAGTGAGCGGCTAAAGTAAAAGGAAGACATGAGGAAGTTAAAATACTAAACAGAAGATTTCAAAGGACAGGTCAAGAGGACAAAATCAAATATTATAATAACATGTGCAAAGAGCTGGAGATAGAAAACTGAAAGAGAAGAACACATTCTGTTTTCCTCAAGCTTAAAGAATTGAAGAAAAAATTCAAACCTCTAGTGGCAACAGTGAAGATTTCTACAGGAAAAATATTAAATGACTCAGGAAACATCAAAAGAAGAGGAATACACCAAAAAGAATGGGTGGATAATCAACCACTTCAAGAGGCTGCATATTATCAGGAACCAATGGTACTGAAGGAAGAAGTGGAAGCTGCCTTGAAGGAACCAGCAAAACATAAGGTTCCAGGAATTGATGGGGTACCAATTGAGATGTCTCAACAAACAGATGCAGCACTGGAGGTGCTAACTTATTTAAATCAAGAGATTTGGGAAACAGATACCTGGCCAACTGACTGGAAGAGATCCATATTTGTGCTTTTCCCCAAGAAGGGGGATCCAACCAAATGTGGAAGTTATCGAATGATATCATTAATATCACATGCAAGTAAAATTTTGTTAAAAATCATTTAAAAGCTACTGTCATAGTACATAGACAAGAGACTGCCAGGAAAACAAACTGGATTCAGAAGAGTGAGTGGAACCAGGGACATCCTTGCTGATGTCAGAGGGATATTAGCCAAAATCAGAGAATACCAAAATGATGTCCATGATTTATTAATTATACAAAAGCATTTGACTATGTATGTATCATAACAATTTATGGATAGCAGAGGGATATTAGCCAAAATCAGAGAATACCAAAATGATGTCCATGATTTATTAATTATACAAAGGCATTTGACTATGTATGTATCATAACAAATTATGGATAGCACTGCAAAGAATGGGAATACCACAGCACTTAATTGTACTCATGAGGAATCTGTACATGGACCAGGAGGCAGTCGTTCAAACAGAACAAGGAAACACCACCTGGTTTAAAGTCAAGAAAGGTGCATGTTAGGGCTGTATCCTTTCACAGTACTTCTTTAGCCTCTATGCTGAGCAAATAATTCAAGAAGCTGGACTTTATGAGAAGAACTTGGCATTAGGATGGGAGGAAGACTCATTAACAACCTATGTTACATGGATGACACAACTCTGCTTGCTGAAAGTGAAGAGGATTTGAAACATTTACTGATGAAGATCAAAGAACACAGCCTTCAGTATGGATTGCACCTCAGCATCAAGAAAACAAAAATCCTTACAACTGGGTCAATACACAACTTCATGATAAACAAAGTAAAGATTAATGTTGTCAAAGAGTTTGCTTTACTTGGTTCTACAATCAACACCTACAGAAGTAACGGTCTAGAAATCAAAAGTAGCATTGCATTGGGAAAAACTGTTGCAAAAGACCTTTTTAAAGTGTTGAAAAATAAAGATATCACATTGAAGATGAAGGTGTGCCTGACTCATGTCATCATATACTTATGTTGCATTATATACTTATGAAAGCTGGATGTTGAATATGGGAGACAGGAGAAGAATGCTTTTGAATTACGGTTGTTGTTGTTGTTAGGTGCCGTCGAGTCGGTATCAGACTCATGGCGACCCTCATAGGGTTTTCAATGGCTGACTGTTTCGGGATTGCCTTGGGAGTGGATTGCCAGGTCCTTCTCCCATTTTTGCGGTGCTGGGAATTGAACTCGGGACCTCAGAGACTGCAGCACAGCGCTCTACCCACTGAGCTAAATCCCAGCCCTTGAATTACGGTGCTAGAGACAAATATTGAATATACTATGGATTGCCAAAAGAAGCAACAGATCTTTCCTAGAAGAAGTACCATGAGAGTGCTCTCTGGAAGGAAGGATGGCTAGATTATGTCTTATTTATTTTGGACATGTTGTCAGGAGGGATAAATCCTTGGAGAAGAATATCATGTTTGGGAGAGTGGCAGGTCAATGAAAAAAAGATGACCCTCAACTAAATGGATTGACACAGTGACTGCCACATTGAGCTTAAACATAAAAAAGATCATATACCTGGCACATAGTCGAGAAGTATTTTGTTCTATTGTACCTAGGGTTGCTGTGAGTCGGACATGATTCAACAATACCTAACAACAACAAATTTGTTGCTAGTATATAAACATACAATTATTTTTGTATATTCGCTTTGTAACTTAGCATCTTTGATAAATCAATCCTAGTAATTCATTTACAGATATTTTTGGAATTCCTATGTGCACAATCATATTATCAGAAAAGAATGTTTTTTTTTTTAGCATTTAAGCCTTTTATTACTTTTTCTGGCCTTATTATGTTGGGTAAAACCACTAGTATAATGATGAACAAAAATAGTGTGATTAAACATTTTTCCTAGTTGCTGACACTGAAAAGGAAGTATTCAATATCTCATGTTGTTGTTGTTGTTGTTGTTGTCCGACTCATAGTGACCCTCTGTACAACAGGGGAAACACTATTGTCAGTGCTTCTCTGCTGTTCATAGGGTTTTCAATGGCAGATTGATTTTTGGGAGGGGGTTGCCAGATTCTTCTCCCAAGCCTACAGCTTTTGGTGTTCCCAAGCAGTCTCCCATCCAGGTACTAACCAGGCCCGACCCTGCTTAGCTTCCGAGATCTGATGGGATCGGATGCCACAGGATTACAGCTGCAGGCCAATATCTCATATTAAATACAATTTTAGCTGTAGGATTTCTTTTCTTCTTCTTTGTGTTTTTTGTTTTGTTTTGTTTTGTTTTTTGGTACCTGGAAGTTGAACCCAGGGACTCACACACATACTTTGTAAGAGCTCTACCACTGGGCTGCAACCACAGCCCAATTTTTACTTTTATTTTGAAACAAAGTCTTACTAAGTTATGCAGCCTGCCTCTGGCTTTGAAACTGCGATCCTCCTGCCTCTGCCTCCCAAGTCACTGGGATTACCGGGATGTGTGAGCCACTACACCCGACAGCTATAGGATTTTCATGAATATTGTTTCTCAAATTAAAGTTATTCCCTTTATCGCTAGTTTGCCTAGAGTTTTGTTATGAACTAGCATTGAGTTTTATCAAATGCCTTTTTCTCCATCTACTAAAATCACCATATTTCTCCTTTACTGTAGGAATTATATTGAACTATTTTAGGCTACTTAGCTAAACTTCATTTCTGGAATAAGGCCTACTTGATCACTCCCATGCACCATTGTATAGTATGGATTAGAGAGAGAAGTCTAGAGGCAGTGAAACCAGTGGGAAGACTTATGCAGTGGTTCCAGGAAGAGAGAAGGAGGGCTTTGGCTAAGATACAGACTGTAGAGAATGAAGGAGATACTCTGAATGATTTAGATTGAATTAGATTTGAATCTCAGAGAGAATAAGAGCTCCTGATCTATTGTGGTTTGGATCTTAAATATCCCCCAAGGGCTCATGTATTGAAGGTTTGGTCTTCAGCTGATGGGACTGTTCGGAGGTGGCAGAACCTTTAAGATGTGGGGCCTTATGGAAGAAAGCTAGGTCATTGAGAGAGTGGCCTAGAAGGGGATACTGGGACTCTGGCCTCTTCCTGTCTGTCTCTTTGCTTCCCAGCCACCATGAGATGAGTAGCTTTGCTCCACCCTGTGCTCCTTGCCATGATGCTCTGCCTCACCATAGCCCAAAATGATTGGACCAAGAGACTATGGACGAAACCTCTGAGACCATGAACCACAGTAAATCTTTCCTCCTTAAAAGTTGATTATCTCAAGTGTTTGTTACAGTAACGGAAAGCTGACTAGCACAGCATCTACATGGATGATCGTGCTGCCACTCTGAGGGAAGAAGACTAGGTCTGGGGCTGGTAGCAAATGATGAGCTCTCTTTAGGGTCTATCATATATATGGAGATAGAGAAACCAGGAGACTGGTGACCATGTAGGACCAGAGCTCAGGGGAAGAGTCTGGAGAGGAGAGGTGATCAAAGCCTAGTGAACAAAAGGCATAGCCTGGAGACCTCAGAATGAAGAGAGAAGTGACCCAGGACAAGCCCATATTTAAGAGGTAAACTAAAGACGGGAAGCCAGGGAAGAAGATGGGGAAAGAGCGGCCAGAAAGGATAAGGGAAATCCAGAAGCCCAGTCATCATGAATGCAAAGACCATATTCCAAAGAGGGAGAGGGTAGCTGTGCCAGCAAGAGGTCAAGGGATAAAAGGACCCAGGGTGGCTTTAGCTCCAAGTCTCACGGGGACAGAGGCAAAGGCAGGACAGGGAGGAATTGAGTGAGGAGCTGGATCATATAGTAGCAGAATCAGAGATCCAGCCTTCTGATTTTATATACCAGAGACTGAAGCTCAGTGAGAAGAACTATCTTGTTCAAGGTCATATGTCATAGCTATGGCAAAAGAAGGACTAGAAAACTGTCACCCAAAACCCCAGGCCCAAGCTCTTTCAGTGTTGCTCCTAAGAATAATAGCTAACATTTATAGTCCCTACTAATGGCAAATAGTGTCCTAAGCATTTTACATATATTAACTAATTTAATCCTCAAAACATGAGATAAATCCTATTATTTCCCATTTTCTAAATGAGAAAACCAAAACACAGAATGTGGACCAAAAAATGTGGAGTATTTTGTTTTTGATTTTTGTTTTGTTTGTTTTTACAGTGTTGGGAATCAAATCCAGGGCCTTGTACATGCTGAGCAAGCACTCTACCACTGAGCCACATTGCTCATCCTTGGTTTTTGAGGTAAAGTCTTCCTGTATAGCCCAAGTTGGCCTTGAACTGGAGATCCTCCTGGCTTAGCCTCACAAATTCTGGGATTACAGGCATGCACCACCATGGCTGGCTACAGAATTCTTAACTATTTTTTGGTGCTCCCTCTTCTAAATTTAAAAAGGTGTCGCTCCATGGATCTGAAAATAAGAATCCTCATCTCCAACTCTATGACTTTTGTTTGAGTCTGTATCCATTTCTCTTGGCCTTGGTAAAGGGACATGTAGGCATTGCCACTCCTCTGCTTCAGTTCTTCTATGGCACACCATTGCCTACCCAACCTCTTACCTGACCCTGGTCCTCCATGATCTGCTCAGACTACCTCTCTCACCCTGTCATCCAGTACAGCATACCACCTCCCTCTGCATGTCAATCAGAACTTTTGTTCACCATCATTAGAACTCACTCAAGTGTGTTAAAGTCCAAGTAGTGTTAGTCACAAGTTGTTAAATAGTTCAGAGAATCATCAGGAGGACAAGCACAGACTCAATAATAAACATCACCTCTAGACCTGGGCATGATGGCACACTCTTGTAATCCCAGCGATCAAGAAGCTGAGACAGGAGGATTGAGAGTTCAAGACCAGCCTGAGTTATATAGTAGGACTCTGTCTCAAAAAATGAAAAAAAAAAAAAAAAAAAAAAAAAAAAAAAAAAATCTGGGCACTGTGGCACACGCCTGTGATCCCAGCTACTTGGAAGGCTGAAGCAGTAGGATCACAGGTTCTAAGCCAGAGGCAGCCTCCACAATTTAGCAAGACCCTATCTCAAAATAAAAACTAAGAGCCAGGCATGGTGGCACACACCTGTAATCCCAGCACTTAGGAGTCTGAGGCAGGATGATAGTGAGCTCAAGACCAGCTTGTGCTACATAGCGAGTCTTAGGCCAGCCTCAGCTACAAAGTGAGATTCTGTCTCAAGAAAAATGAAAATATAAATAAGTAAATAAGTAAAAATAAGTTAATAAGTAAAAATAATAATAGATTTTAAATGGTCTGGGTTGCAGCTCAGGGGTGGAGCACTTGCCTAGCATGTGTGAGGCCTTGGGTTCAACCCACCATACTGCAAAAGAAAATGTTAAAAATCGAGCCGGGCATGGTGGCGTACACCTGTAATCCCAGCGGCTCGGGAGGCGGAGGCAGGAGGATCACAAATTCGAGACCAGAAGCAGTCTGCATAATTTAGCGAGACCCTGTCTCAAAAAGTAAAAAAAAATAAATGGGCTAGAGGTGGCAGCTCAGTGGTCCAGCGTTTGCAAAGCATGCAAGTGCAAAGCCCTGATTCAACCCCCAGTTCCACAAAAAAAAAAAAAAAAAAAAAGTTAAAAATCAAATAAGTAAATAAATAAGGGGACTGAGGGTGCAGCTCCATGGTAGAGCACTTGCCTAGTGTGTGTGAGGCCTGGAGAGCAACTCCCAATTTAAAAAAATAAAATCACTTCTAAAAAGAAGGCCCTGACCAAACTGCAGGACTGGCCATCTGAGGACTTGCTGTCATTGCCACCATTAAAACCAAATACCAGAAGCAAAGACCCCAATTTCAATGACAACTGCCGCTGCCACACATGCCAATGCCACATCTATGTCAGCGATTCACCTGCATTGGCTCCCAAACCAGATATGATGCTCCTACCACCTACCCCAGTAAAGTTGGTCTCTTGCAGAGCCTGTTCCCTGTGGAGGCAAAGTTCTGAGCCAGTGCATCTGACTGGCAGAGCCTAGGCCATGTGTCTACCTCCTTAATGCAAGCAAGGTTGTCCTGTCTTCTACCTTGGGACTCATTAAAAAGAATCAACTGAAATACAGAAGGACTATTCAGAAGATATGACAAATGTCCACTATATCTTCTACAGACATGCCTTTCTCCATACCTAGAGAACTTTTTTTTTTTTTTTTTTTTTTTTTAATATTTGAGAGTTGAACCTAGGGCCTCACACAGTTTTGTAAGTGGGCTGCTTCCTTAGCCCATTTTTAATTTTTTAATCTTGAGTCAAGGTCTCGCCAAGTTAAGCAGGCTGACTCTGGCCTCAGACTTGCACTTCTCCTGCCTCTGCCTCCTGAGTCACTGAATTACAAGCGTGTGCTACTGTGCCTGGCTTGAACAATTAATTTTCTATGGTATCCTCAGTGAATTCTTTTCTAGAAAGCCTCCCCTGACCTTCACCCAATCACCCCCTGTCTGGATTGGGCTAGGTGCCACCCTGGTGCTCCATAGACTTTTTGGCACTGATCACAACATGAAAGCCTACTGTGATTGGCTCCCCAGCCTCCACCAAGTTTCTAGCCCCCTTTGTGCAGGAGTTCTTTCACTGACCACTTGTCATGTGATGTCAACAGAGCTTATTGAGTATGGCATGAATAAACAAATTTGAATGAATAAATGAAAAAATGAATGAATGTCAATGCTCTTCTACCTGGACTTTAGTAGATGAAAGAATTCAAAACACAGAAGCAGGGGAGAAAAGAGGATGCTAATTATTTAACTGTGTATTACAAATAGGACTGTTAGCAGTGCTTAAATAGTGCAGTTTCATGGTTGGCACTATCTGCTATAGAAAGAAATATTTGGAAAGGCCTGACACTAGGGGTAGAAATTTGGAGTCCATTTGAAACCTGATAAGATCACCTGTAAGTTCCTGAGGCACCAAAAAGAAAAGAAGTCAGACAGACGCAAATTGCAATCCCATTTGTGCAACTGAGTGGCTTTGGCAAGTTTTTTATATACCCTGAACCTCAGTGTCCTCATCTATAAAGTGAGGGTGGTAACGCCTCATATCTCTTGGGTGGTATTACATGAAGGAAGATGTGGAAGTGTCTGACATATGAGGAGCCCATCTTTACTTTTCCACTAGTGCTCCACCCAGTCCATTCCTCTTTCCCTTTTATGAGACAAAGCAACTTTTTTTGGTGCTTTTTAAAGTACTTACTTAATTCACTGAAACCAAAATATAATTTAAGAAACTACTGACCAGTGTGAGGTGACATCTGTGTATCAGTTCAGAGGGTTTAGTAACACTGAGCCAGCCAGAGATGTTCATACTATACACATGCAAAGCCATTGGCACTACTATAGGTTCCCACTCTTCACACAGATCTCTGAGCAGAGTGTTAAGTGTGAGTAGAGTGGTAAATGGAAATGGAATATTCTAGAAGCACTAGAGCAGAGTTATGGCCACCTACATTACTTTTCTATTCTGTATATATTCCTTCTTCAAAGTCAACTCTTTTTTTTTTTTTTTTTTTTTTTGAGACTGCCAAGAGCGGGGGTTGCAGGCATATACCACTGTGTCTGGCTTAAAAACCCGTTTTTCCTTTCAGGGACTCACTCTCCCCTACTGTAGGTCCCAGTGAGGCTGACCTCAGTCTGGCCTGCCCGATCAGAATATCCCATCACTTCGCGCACAATGATTGGTCCTGAGGTGGTTACATGATCTGAGTCAGGCCAATGAGGGGCAAAGTTTCCAGGAAAGCAATGATTCTTTTTCATGGGGTTTACCAAGCTTATAGAACTTAAGCCCGGAAACATCAGTGGCCATCGTTGGGGCTTTCTGGGGAGAGTTTATCTGACAATGAAGCCAACGCCAGAGAAAACAGAGAGAAGGGTTAGAAATACACATCTAATTTTGTATCGGAAGCCTGACCCAACCAAGTCTGAAGCCATTGCTACCCATGGATGTTTTGGCTATAAGAGCCAAACATTTCTGGTTTTGAGTAAGCTAATTCGAGTTAGGTTTCTGTTAGATTAAATTACTAGGCATGGGAATTTTTTTCTATTTTCAAAGATAACATTAAGAAACAACGATTTAACAAATTAGAGATGGTGGTAGGCACCACGGGTGCTTGTGAGGCATGACTGGGCAGAAGACTCACTTCTCCCCATGGTACAATTTTATGTCTTTCTTATTTATTTATTTATTTATTTATTTTTGTGGTGCTGGGGATCTGAACCCAGGGCCTCACACATACTTTGCAAGTGCTCTACCACTGAGCTGTGCCACCCTCCCCGCCCCTTTTTTGTTTTTGGCTATGAGTCAGATGCAACTCAATGGCACCTAATAACAAAACAACAACAATCTTAATACAGGGTCTCACTAAGTTACACAGGCTGCCTGTGGCCTTGAACTTGAGATCCATCTGTCTCCACCTCCTGAATCACTGGGAGTAGGCATGCACCACTGCACTCCCCCTAGTTTTGTCTTTGTAACTTTCAACCATGAGAATGTATTTTGTATTTTCAAAATTTAGTCATTCACATTCAAACCACATCATTTGTTATTTAAAGAACCATAGGGACAGTTTGCTTACTCACCTAAACAAATTTATTTTCAAATTATGTCATTTTAGACAATTTGAAAAAATATATAAATATTGTAAAGAAGAAAATTAGAAGCATTTGTAGAAACACCACCAGGGTTGGCATGCTGAGATATTTCTTTTTGGTCTTCCTGCAATTGCTTTTCACGTTTTCTTATTCAGTTTTATTTGATCCCTACAGAAACTCCACAGGATTAGTATCATCAGTGTCTTTTTTGTTTCTTTCTTTCTTTTTTTGTTTTTCCAGTACTGGAGATTGAACCCAGGATGGCAGGCAAGCACTACACCACTGAGCTACATCCCCAACCATCACTGTCCCATTTTACAGGGTAGAAAAGTAACACTTAGGAAAAGTGACCTGCTCAAATTTAGAACTAACTAATGTGTACATCACATACACACACAGACACACACGTACACACATCATGCATATATAATTAGGATACAAAGTTTGACTCTGTTGGTAGAGTGCTGCTCTGCACTCTCAGAGGACCTGGGTTCAACCCCCAGCACCACAAAAACTGGAGGAGCACATGGCAATCCATTCCTGAAGCAATCCCTGTCAGCCATTGAAAACCCTGTGAGAGTCGCTATGAGTTGCACTCAACTCAATGGCACCTAACAACAGCAATATAAATACTTTGTTTTCTTATGCTTTCACTTAAAACCATATTATAAACATTCTCCAGAGACATTGACTATTTCTCTAAATTGTTATTAAGGCTGTAAAATATTAAAATATTCTCTGATATGACTGATGCATTATTAATATATCTATTTGTAGCCTATAGCTATTGCAACTACTTCTATATTTCTTTTTTGTTTTGTTTTACTTGGTTTTTTGAGACAGGGTATTGCTATATAGCCCAGACTGGCCTGGAAATCACTGTGTAGCCCAGGATGACCTCAAACTCTGGTGGATCTTCCTGCATCAGTCTCCTGAGTGCTGGGATTATAGGTGCATGCCATCATGCTGGGCTTTAATGCTTCTTTCTTAATGGTTTTGTTCTGACAAACTCTCTACTATATAAATATTCATGTCTGGCTATTTGTTCAGGGGTAATTCCCAGAAGTGTAACTTCTGGTTCAAAGAATAAATCTTTCTGACATAGGTTGCCACTCTGCCCTTCAGAAGAGCTGGCCCCCTATGCAGTCCCAGTAGCATACATGTGTACATCCAAGTGCCCACAGCCTCACCCCTCTCTGTGAAATGAGTGTCCACATTTGCACTTACCCTCTTGCACAGAACACAAAAGATTCCCAATATGGACAGCAGGTTTCTGAATTTCCTCTTACTTTTGTCTTATTGCTTGGAATTTGGACATGGCTGCTTATTATAAGCCCGATCCAGGGGCTAAGGATGTAGTTCAGGGGTAGAACACTTGCCTACAATCATGCATAAGGACCTAGGTTGGAACCTCAGCACCACAAAAAATAAACAAGTAAGACAGTAAGACAGTAAGGCATTCTAAACAAACAAACAAACAAAACCCTCCATACGTAGGTTGAGAAAAAAATCCAAACATGTCTGAACAGATGGAAGAAATAATTGAGAATATAAGGGACAATGAAGAGAGTAAGTTGCTAGCAAAAGTGGGTGCTTAGGGACCTAAATATCTAAGTTAAATTCCAGATAGAGTGAAGATTTTAACAGAAATGATAAAACCATAAAAGTGCTAGAGGAAACCATCAATGAATTATTTCATTACCTGGGAATAGGCAAAAACTTTAGGCATAACATTAACCTAGAAGCTATAAAAGAAAATAATGATAAGTTGGAGAACATTAAAAAAAATTTTAATTTCCATATTGTGAAAATACTGTAGATGAACACAAATGACAATTAATGTATGTGTCAAAAGTAGTATAATTTTTTCATGAAAATGTTTTATTTCATTAAAGTAGAAGTAATCTTTATAAATTAATAAAATGAACAGACAACCATAAAATTGGATAGAGAGTACGAAGAAGTGGTTTGTATTAAAAAAAATACAAATGGCCAAGAAATATAGTAAAAAGTGAAAGCTTCACTAATAATTAAATTAATACAAATTAAAACAATGAAATACCAGTTTCACCTGTCCTATCATCAATATTAAGATTGCTAAAATGGATCATAGTGGCACAAGCATGTAATCTCTGCACTCAGGAGGCTGAGGCAGGAGGATTGGGTGTCTGAGACCACTCTGGGTTACAGAGGGAGACCCTGTCTTGACATAAACAAAAAGATTGCTTGAATCTGGACAAAGAGATAGGCTCACTAGAACATACATGTATTCTTAATGCTGCATAATTTTGTAAAGTAGTTTGTTCACCTATCCTATGAAGCTGTTATAAAGAATGACATTTATCTACGTGTAACATGAAAATATGTCTAGGGTCTATTGTTAAGTGAAAAAGGAAGCTACAAACGTATCTTAGATACATTTTTTAGAAATAAAAAGGAGATACATATATAGATATAGATATAGATATAGATATATGCCAGTCATGGTAACACACACCTATAACCCCAGCATTTAGGAGACTGAGACAGGATAATGGTGATTTTGAGGACAGCCTAGGCTACATAGCAAAACCCTGTCCCAAACAAAACAAAACAAAAAGAATATGTACATAAATGTATTTGGAAGCCAGACATGGTGGTGTACGCCTCTAATCCCAACTCCTCAGGAGGCAGAGGCAAGAGGATCACAAGTTCAAGGCCAGAGGCAGCCTGGGTAACTCAGTAAGATGCTGTCTCAAAATAAAAATTTTAAAAAATGGGCTGTAGATGCAGCTCAGTGGTAGAGCACCTGCAAAGTATGTGTGAGGCCCTGGGTTCAACCCTCAAGTACTGCAAAGAAATACGACATTTTAAAATTGAAAAAAATAATAAATGTGTTTGGAGATATATTGGAAATATTTGGAAGGATATATGAGAAACCGTTCATCATAAACCATAAACTGTCAGAAGAAATCGAAATTCCCCAGCTACCTCCTACGATAACTTTCCGCTGTGCCCCCTCATGCTCCACGTCGCTTCACACCTCTAGAACTGCATTCTGCTCTGGAGCTTTACTAAGCTCATTTCTTGACCACTGTTCTCTTGTGCCCCATCATCTGAACAGTTACTTCTCCTTATCCTTCAAGACCCATACATACCCTTTGTCCCCAGGGCAGTCTCTCCAGATATTCCATAATAAAATGCTCACTCCTTCAGGCCACATGGGGTACCTTTTTCCTTTCTTCATATAATTTCCTGTTAAACTTTATATTTGTGAAGAAGAGCTTTATTAGACTTGGAGCTCCTTGAGGGCCCAGCTGTCTCATATCCAAGCTTATTTACTCATGAAATGAAAAACAAGACACACTTGGCATGTCTCCATTTGGCCAGTTGGTTTATATTGGTCAAGATGTTGTTTATCTCTGTGTTTTTGTCCTGGTTACCTAAAAATGACACCTGATAAATGACTATCTCTACAGAGAAAATTTAGCCAAGTATGTACGCCACCTGCACACATGAACACATGCCTGCACACATGGACCCTTCTGAGTTTCACAGTGCGATTCCATCCTATGCCCAGGCACTCATGAAGCCCTCCACCAGGGGCCAAGAGTAGACCTGGGCCTAAGCACACTCACACATCATGTGAGATGCTCTTTTAGCTTGGTGGAGCACACCTGGCCAGGATTTATTTTTAGTGCCGGGGGTTGAACCCATGACTTCCTGCATTCTAGGCAAGCTCTCCACTATTGAGCTACTACAGCCCCCTTTTTATTCTTATCTTGAGACAGGGTCTTACTGAGTTTCACAGGATGTCCTCAGCCTCGAATCTGTGATACTCCTGCCTCAGCCCCCTGAATAGCTAGGATTACACATGTGTGCCACAGCTCCTGGCTTGGCCAGGGTGTTTTTGTTTGTTTTATAAATGGTGGGGCACACAGTAATAAGAGTTTCGCTATTTGCATTATGCAACTATTACATCCCTTTTGGTTACACTTTCATCAACTTACATATTTTACACAACCATTTCATTAAAATGTAATAAAAGTCATATGCATTCATGGATTATATTCTCATTGATTTTTTTCTTTCCTTTCCCCTATTTTTTCCTATCCATATAGTTGCATCATATATTTTGAGATTTTTCCTCCCCTTTTGTCCCCACTTTTCCCTCTACTTTATTTCCCCTACTTTTCTCCCACTCCAGGACTTTTTTTTTTTTTTTTTTTTTTCCGGTACTGGGGGTTGAACTCAGGGCCTCACGCTTGCATGCTCTGTAAGTGCTGCACCACTGAGCTGCACCCCCAGCCCAGTTTTTTTTTTTTTTTTTTCTTACTGTTTTGAGACAGGGTCTTGCTAAATTACGCAGACTGCTTCTGGTCTCGAACTTGCGATCCTCCTGCCTCTGCCTCCCAAGCTGCTGGGATTACAGGCGTGCGCCACTGTGCCCAGCTCACTCCAGGACTTTTGATGAGAGTATAGGTCTGGCTCTGCTGTGGCCAGATAGGCTTTACTGGGTAGTAGAGGCAAGAGCAGGTGGACATTCTCCCCTTAAGATTCCAAGTGCTATCTTAGATCCAGCAAGCACAATGGAAGGACATGCCCTTTTAAATTATGCTAGCCAGGTAGGGTGGCACATACCTATAATCCCCTACTTGGGAGGCTGAATACTACTTTACTGTTAAGTAGTATTCCATTGTGTATTTATACCACAATTTTTTAATCCAGTTCTCTGTTAATGGGCATCTGGGTTGATTCCATACCTTTGAAATTGGGAGGCTGAGGCAGGAGGATCATGAGTGCCAAATCAGCCTGGATTACACAGTGAGAACTTGTTTCAAAAACAAAAAAACAACAATAATAAAAAAAAAAAACATGCTCAGTTTTCCAATTTTACAAAAGGCCCTTTCTTTTAAATTTAGTTTTTCTTTTTTTTTTTATTTCACTGTATTTTTTATTTTTTTCGTTGCTTTGCATTCTATGTTTTGCTTTTTTTCTCTCCCTCTTTACCTCTGTACATTGCTCTCCTTCCTCTTGCCCTTTCCCCATCATCTACTCCCTCTCACTAGTCCTTCTCCCCTCATATCAGGTCCACTTATATTTTCTATTCTTAGATAAGTATGATTTTATATTTATACATAGATGTACATATAATTTTTTTTCCTTTAAGGAAGATTTAGCTCCCACTTATGAGTTATAACATTCAGTGCTTCTCTTTTTGAGTTTGGGTTGTTTTGCTTAAAAGGATACTCTCCTGTTCCATCCATTTTGCTGCAAATTATATAATTTCATTCTTCTTTACTGTTAAGTGGTATTCCATTGTGTATATATACCACAATTTTTTAATCCAGTTCTCTGTTAATGGGCATCTGGGTTGATTCCATACCTTTGAAATTGTGAAGAGTGCTGCATTAAACATGGAAGAGCAGGTGTCCTTGTGGTATCATGACTTATCTTCTTTTGGGTATATTCCTACAAGTGGTATAGCTGGATTACATGGTGGTTCTATTTTTAGTTTTCTAAGGTACCTCCATATTGATTTCCAAAGTGGTTGAACTAATTTACAGTTCTACTAAGCAGTGGTAACAGTGCGATTCCTTTTTCTCCACATCCTCACCAGCATTTGTTATTTGTTTTGTTAATCTTGGCTGTTTTTACAGGAGTGAGATGGAATCTCAGGTTGTTTTGATTTGTGTTTCCCTGATTGCTAGGGAAATTGAGAATTTTTTCATGTGTCTATTGGCTTTTTGGGGCTGGGATTTGGCTCAGTGGGTAGAGCGCTGCGCTGCAGTCTCTGAGGTCCTGAGTTCAATTCCCAGCACTGCAAAAACGGGAGAAGGGCCTGGCAATCCACTCCCAAGGCAATCCCGAAACAGTCAGCCATTGAAAACCCTATGAGGGTCGCTATGAGTCTGATGCCGACTCAACGGCACCTAACAACAACAACAACAACATTGGCTTTTTGTACTTCTTCTTTTGAGAACTGTCTATTCAGTTCCATTGCCCACTTATTTATTGGATTATTTGTTATTTTGGTGTTTAATTTCTTAAATTTTTTGTATATTCCAGAAATTAATCCTCTGTCAGATGTGTAGGATGCAAACATATTTCTCCCATTCTGTGTGTTCTCCCTTTATTGTTATGTCTGCTGTACAGAAGCTTTTCAGTTTTATGCAGTCCCATTTGTCAATTCTTAACACAGTTTCCTGGGCAATTGGAGTCTTGTTAAGGAAGTATGTGCCTATGCCTATGTGTTAGAGTGTGTTCCCTGTCTTTTCTTCTAGTAGTTTTAAGGTTTCTGGTTTTATGCTGAGGTCTCTGATCCATTTTGAGTTGATTCTCATACAGATTGAGAAGTACAGATCTACTTCTGTTCTACATCTGGATATCCAATTTTCTCAGCACTATTTGTTGAAAAGACTATCTTTTCTTCAATATACACCTTTGGCCCCTTTGTCAAAGATCAGGTGGCTGTAGTTGCATGAGTGTGTATCTGGGTCTTCTGTTCTATTGATCTTCTTGCCTGTTTTTGTTTTAGTGTCAAGTTATTTTTGCCACTATATCCCTGTAGTATAGTTTGAAGTCAAGTATTGTGATACCTCTTGCCCTGTTTTTGCTTCTTAAGGCTATTTTGGCTTTTGTGCTTCCATTTGAATTTTAGGATTGTTTTTTCTATTTCTGTGAAGTTTGTCTTTGGAATTTTGATGGAGATTGCATTGAATTTGCAGATTGCTTTTAGTAGTATAACCATTTTCACAATGTTAATCCTTCCAGTCCATAAGCAAGGGAAGTCCTTCCATCTTCCAGTATCCATCTTCTAGTAGTGTTTTAAAGTTTGCATTGTAGAGTCTTTAGGGTTTTTAGTTAGATTGATTCCTAAGTATTTAATTTTTTTGGTGGGTTATTGTGAGTGGAATTATTGTTTTGATATCTTTCTCTTCCTGTTTATTATTGGTACAAAAGAATGCTACTGATTTTTGAGGTTTAATTTTGTATCCTGCTACTTTGTGGAAGGAGCTAATTAGCACTAAGAGTTTTCCAATGGAATTTTTAGAATCCACAAAAGGCCATGAAGGACATCATGTTTGATAGAGTGGTAGATCAACAAGAAAAAGGAAAATCCTCAGCTAGATGGATTGACACAGTGTCTGCAACAATGGGCTTAAACATAAAAAAGATCGTGTGCCTGACACAGAATCAGGGAGTGTTTCGTTCTGTTGTATATAAGTTTGCTATGAGTCAGACCTGCCTCGATGGCATCTAACAACAACAACAACAACAACAACAACAACAAAAGGCCCTTTCAAGAAATATCATGGAGCCAGGAATAGTGGTGTGTGCCTATCTTCTCCGTTATTGAAGAGGCTGAGCCAAGTGGATCCCTTGAGCCTGAGTAGGCAAGACCAGCCTGGGCAACATAGCAAGATCCATGTCTCCAAAGTAAATAGATAAATAATATTTAAAGCAAAAAATAATATTAATAAGAAATGCCACAAAAAATGTTTTGTTTGACTTGCTTTCTAATAATTTATTTATATTTTGCTGCTAGGGATTGAACCCAGGGCCTCATGCATGCTAAACACATGCTCTCCCATTGTGTTGCATTCCAGACTTCCTCCATGGTTTTTGAGTCCACTATCTTATGATGTTGTAAGCTTCATCCATTAGGTGTTTTGTTTGTTTGTTTTTGTTTCTTTGGTCTCTCTCTCTCTCTCTCTCTCTCTCTCTCTCTCTCTCTCTCTCTCGCTCTCTCTTTTTAAGTACTTGAGGGCTTAATCCAGGCCTCATGCATACTTTGCAAGCACTCTACCATGGAGCTGCATCCCTAGTCCCTTTTTAATTGTTTTTATTGAGACAAGGATCTCTCCAAATTATGCAAGCTGCTTCTGGCCTTGAACCTACCACCCTCCTGCCTCCACCTCCTGAATCTCTAGGATTACAGAAGTGCATCACCACTCCTGCCTGGGTTGTTTGGTTTTAAGCAGCAGAAAGTAACTATGGCTACTGTCAGCAAAAAAGGAATCCACCACAAGGCTGTGGGAGACCTGAGAGCACGCTGAACCACTAGGTCTTGGAGAGGCACTGAGCAGTAGTTCTGGAGACCAGGCACCAGACGGCCATGGACAGCCCTTTTGAGGCCTGTGTCAGACATTCCTGGGGGCCTTGCCTCACATCTTCTCAGGCCCCTCTCTCCACTGAGGTCTTGTCATTTGGTTTGGGTGTTGACCCAATGTGCACTGACAGAGCTTCATCTCAAAAAGAAGGGAGTGGCTGCCTCCCACCGCCTGCCCCCACCTTCTCTGATGCTGCCATCTGAGGTTTTTGTGGGTGCTGGCTGGGCATTCATGTGGGAAAACCAGAGAAATGGGGTGGACACCCTCACCCAGGGGTGACAGGAGCCAAGCGGGGAGTATCTCCCAGTCCACCACTTGCAGCACTGTTCTGAGCCTCGGAGTCTAGCGGCTGGAGCATCCAACTTGATGATGCTAGAGTTGGAATTGTGTCCTCTGTTTCTTTCTTTCCTATTCTTGTTCCTCTCTGGAATCATTTCCCAAAGCCACCTCTTGCACACAAATACTTGCTCAGGCTCTAGGTTTGAGAGCCAAGACTAAGACAAAACTCCATCTTGGGGATGAACTAATCATCTTCTTGAGACAGGCCAAGATTCAGATTCCAAGGGAAAGTGTGTCATTGGCCAGGCTCAGACCACCATCTCCTCTTTAGCCAGACTGATAGCAGTGCCCCCTGGGCTCCAGCCAGTGGTGCAGGTTTTGTTCCCTAAAGCAGATCAAGATGGTTCCCAGAAGAAGAACGATGGATGCCTTTCAGTGAGGTCTCCCTACATCCCAGGTAGAGACCACACTCTGATTCCCCCACCATTGCTGCCCTTCCTTTCTCAGTACACAGCACCACTGTCCTCCCAAATGCACAAGCCTGACACCTGGGCGGGAACCTCAATTCCCTTCTTCTCCACCACAACGTGGTGATCCTCCTACCTTCCCCCCACTGCCACCACAACTCAGCCAACATCCTATTTCCTGACTCTCCTGCTCCCCAGCTCACTGCCATCTTCAGTGCTGGCGGCCCAGAGCACCAGTCTTCTCATGGCCTCCCTTCACTTCCTCACTCTCTGCCTCTTTCTCCTTCAATTTGTTCTCAGCCACTGGAATGATTTCCCTACAAGACAAATTCGAACAAATCACTTTGCCACTTACAAATCTTGACCAACTCCTCGTTGCCATCCAGGTAAAGCCTTGGTTCCTTAATGGCATAATCTTGTCCTGCTTTAGGCATGGCCTCTCCACTGGCAGCTGGCACATTGCTCCTCCCCTCCATCCAGCTTCTCCTGCAGCGGCATGCACTACAGTACCTGTTCTTCCATCTATTGCTGGGATCTGGAATTCTCTTCTGCAATAGTTAGCATGCTTTTAGCTGCAAGGAACAGCTCAAACAGGTTGAAACCACCAGGAAATGCATTATCTTGCTTGTGGAGGAGGCAAGGAGGGCCACAGGCACTAGGCAATCAGCAGCTCAAAAATGTGGAGGAACCAGCTTTTTCTGTCTCTTTCCTCTGCCACCCTTGGGGGCAGATTCACTGTGAAGTTGAACCCTCTCTGGGTTGGAAGAATATGGCAGCACATTCAAACTTCACATCAGACACAACTTCCCCTGGGGAAAAATGGACCTTGCATGGTGTCTCCCTGTCAGTCACTTGGGATCTTCTAGGAGGCTCCTAGCAGCCATCTCTTCACATGCCTGGTGCTAGACCAACCTGAATCAACAGAAATGAAATTACAATTGCTGGAAGAGATGCTGGGTATCAACTTTCATCACTTTAAGATCTACTCTCTCCATGTGAATGGCTAATTTTTTTCAAAACTCAAGTGTGATTTTCTCTGGAATACCTCCAAAGAGCAACATATCCCCTTTTATCTATCTGTCTGTCCCACTAGACTATGAGCTCTCTGGCCACACAGAGCTAGTTCATTCAGACTCAGGGTCCCCAGCACATAGGAGAAATTCAAGTAGTTTATTGAATATTTTTGCAATTAAGGAAAAAAAAAAACCCCACAACAACAACAAACTCTGAGCCATACATGGTGGCACACACCTGAAATCCCAGCATTCAAGAGGCTGAGACAGAAGGGTCTTAAATTCAAGTTACATAGCAAGTTCCAAGCTAGCCTCCCCTGCATAGGGAGATCTTGTCTCCAACAACAACAACAAAATCCTATACAGTATTTCCTGATATTGATACTGTGCTACAAATTACTCAACCCCTATGATTGTCATTTAGATTATTTTTAGTTAAGCATGTATAAACAATGCTACAGCACTGGCACAGTTGGTAGAGTGCTTGTTTTAAGCTCTCTGAGGCCCTGGGTTTCATCCCCAGCACTACAAAAAAGGGGGGGAGGACCTGGCAACCCACTCCTGAAACAATCCTCAAAAAATCATCCATTGAGCTGGGCGTGGTGGCACACGCCTGTAATCCCAGTGGTTTGGGAGGCGGAGCCAGGAGGATCGCAAGTTCGAGACCAGAGGAAGTCTATGTAATTTAGCAAGACCCTGTCTCAGAAAGTAGAGAAAAAAATAAAAGGGCTAGGGGTGCAGCTCAGTGGCCCAGCACTTGCAAAGCATGCAGGTGTGAGGCTCCGCAACCCCCAGTGTTTTGTTCTGTTGTACTTAGGGTTGCTATGAGTCAGACCCAACTCCATGACACCTAACAACATCACCAACAACAATAACAACAAATAATAAATTTCCTTTTACATTGAATTTAGACATTGTGTTGTTTCCCTATAATAAATCCTTAAGACTGGTGTGTGATGTTTATTTTCTTGTTTTATTTTTGGTTCCTGTTTTTTGTTTGTTTGAGACAGGTTCTTGATAACTTGTGCAGGCTGCCTGACTCAGCCTCCCAACTCATTGGGATTCCAGGCATTTGCCACAGCACACTGCTCAATAATAGTTGGTTTTGTTTTTGTTTTTTGCAGCCCTGGAGATCAACCCTAGGACCTTGCACATGCTAGGCAAGTACTCTACCACTGAGCTGCATAGTCAGCCTGGTGTGTGGTTTTAATAAAAAGATAGCAGCTGGGTACAGTGATGCACCCTGTAGTCTCAGCTACTCAGGTGGCTAAGGCAGGAGGATTGCTTGAGCCCAAGAGTTTGGGGCCAATCTGGGCAACATAGTAAGACCCTGTCTTAAAAAAGAAAAAGAAAAAGAAAAGAAAAAAGAAAGAAAGAAAACCAAACAAACAAACAGAGGAAGAAGAAAATTGCAAATTCTTTGATCTGCCTCCCATCAGCAGGTATAGTCTCTGTCCCCTCCCCTGAAATCGAGATGAAGCTGTACTGCTTTGGCCTCTAGAGTACAGTAGAAGTGACAATATATGACTTCTGAGGCCAGGCCATAAAAGTTCAGGCAGCCCCTGCCTTGATTTCTTGGTATAATCCTTTTTAGAACTTCCTTTTGAATCTGGCTGATATGCAATGAATTGGCCCAGTGCCCTGGTGTCATGGTTTGACTATAAAATGTCCCCCAAAGATAATGTGTTTAAATGTTTGGTTCCCAGCTGGTAGCACTGTTTGAGGAGGTTATGGGAACTTTAGGAGGAGGGACTCAGCTTTGTGGAAGTGGTCACTGGGGGCAGGCCTTTGGAAGTTTTTACTTGGCTATGGGAATCTTTCTACCTTCTGCCCTATGATGTCATGAACTTGCCTACCATAGACCCTGCCTCTGCCTCCACCATACCTGCCCTGCCACCATTATGGACTGATCTTCTAATTGTGATCTTCCAGCAAAACTTTTCCTCCACATGTTTGTTTGGGTTGATTTTTCTGCTATCATGACAACAGCTGACTAATACACCTGGAGAAGCCACAATCCCAGTTGAACCCAACTTTCAAGTCAGCCCCAGTCCAGGCACCAGATTTGTGACAGCTGAAACCTCCAAAAGATTCTGGCTCTGAGCTCTTGGGTCTTTCTAGCTGAGGTCCCAGACAGTGTGCAGCAGAGAATAGCCATCCCTGCTGTGCTTTGTTCAAGGTCCACAAAGTCCCTAAGCATCATCAAACAACTGTTGTTTACACCACTAAGTTTGGGGTGGTTGGTCATGCAGCAACAGCACCTGGAATAAAGGGAATTTCTCTCATTTGAAGTAAACACTTTTTAAACTTTTTGGTTCTTTAATAAATGCTAAATTAAAATTTTATAGCTTAATGCAAGAAAACACTTGTGAACTTTGAGAAATTACCTAAAGTACACAGTGGGGAAGGACTATTTATGGACCATTACTTTGAACAAGTCTACCAGCAAGTCTGCTTTAGATTGGGCTTCAGGAAACCCACCCTGATTTTGAGAGTGTGGCCCAGAGTTCATTGGTTGATGCGTCTGTATGGAAGGTAGGAAGGTAGGCTTGGGAGAAGCAGAAGCTGACTTGCAATGGCCATAACTGAGGTCTCAGCTGGTCTTACGGAGAGCCCTGGAGCTGGGATGACCCTTCAGAGGTGGCCTCAGGTGAAGCAAGGTAGCAGCTTGCCACTGTAGCTCCACGTCAGCAGTCACTGGCCATGGGCCACTGCAAGGTGAGGTGGGGGGACCTAGGGAAATTCCTGGCAAGAGATACTTGTGAGGTGTCTGCAATCAACATGTTAAGCTCCTCAGGGTGGTTGGGTCAGCCTTGAAGCAGGAATCTAGGCAGAGGACAGAGGACTCACTACAATCCACCCCCTATATTTCCCTTCTCCATTTGTTTCCGAGACTTTTGACCCATCCAGGAATAGCTTCTCCAGGTTTCTAGTTGGGTTTTCTCCCTATGAAACTTAAGGGAAAAGGATTATTGAGGTAAACCAAAGCACTGGGTGCAGAAGTCTCTCTCCATTACTGTAATGGACACTGGTTAACAGCCTCTTCTGTCCACCCCCAACCCCGATTGAGATTGTTCTTATCTTTTGCTAGCATTTCTTCTGATTTGGACAGCTTGCTTAGTGGAGACCAGACCTCAACCCTGATGGATCGGAACCATAGATTAGTTACTATGCTTTGCTTAGGCCATGGCTGTTTTACTTCTTCATGTACCAATAAAGGCAGACATGGTAGCATCAAACACCACAGTGTTTCAACTGAGTGTGACACATTCTTCTTTGTTCCTATTCCTTAGCCACACATCCTACTTCCTGCTTATGGCCAGGGGTAATAATCTCTGCCAGTATGGTTACTTCTTTCCTTGAGGGTGGAAATCAGCCCAAGAACTTCAAAATAACCAGGCAGTGTTGTTGTTGTTGTTGTTATTGTTAAGTGCATTGACTCAGGCCCTGCTCATAGTGACCCTATGTATAACAGAACAAAACTCAACTCAATGCTGTGCCATGTCCAGTACTATATCAGGGGTGGGAAGAAATATCACCAGCAGTGTCTTGATAACACTAATCCCCCCATTTTTGGTGCCTGCTTGGTATTTCTCCAACTTGTCAGAGCCGTGAGTCACTCTCTGAAAGGAGAGATTCCCATGCCTAGGTGCCGGTTGGTTGACAGATGCCAAAACAAATCAAGACCCAGCATTGAGGTGCTTGGCTAGGTTTGAGCAAGAGGCTGGGGCAGTATTCTAGGTGAACAGAGTTTTCGATGGCTAATTGTTTTCAGGAGCGGGCTGCCAAGGCTTTCTACCATTTTTGCAGTGCTGAGAATTGAACCCAGGAGCTCATGGAGCAAGCACTCTATGGTTTAAACTCATGGTTTAAAGTTCATTGGAGCTCATACTGTATCCCTGATGGAAACATTCTCCCCTGGGGTCTCTAGACCATCAGAGCCTCATGTTTCAGGGATGGGAGGCACCCCTTGAAGTGGTTATAACACTGGTTGAAGTACAGTAGTTCTCTGAAGCCAAAGGCAATTCCTAGGGAGAAATTCTCCTGAGAACTGTCAACAGCCAATAGTTCCAGAAGCTGACAAGTGTGTTGGCCAGGAGAGGACATCTAGGTGAAGTACCACTACAGCAGCCACTATACCATCTAAGATTTATTTTCTTTCCCATAAAATGAGAATAAAATGGCTTATTGGCATGGACATTGGAAACGAAATGAGATAATGGATGTTAAAAATCCTGAAATTGTACTCAACAATTTCTAGAGAGTAGAAGGGGACATTCTATAGTCAATCTACTCTAGAGAGTAGATTCTACTCTCTTTATGTCAAGAATGCCATACATGATCATGTTTTCCTTTTAGTCTTGGCCAGCAGGGAGCTTATGGCTTCACCTAGTGCTCATTCACAGTAGATAAATTGTTTATTTTCATTCTCTTCTTATTTCCTTCGTCCTACCTTCTTTTTTCTCATTAACTAACCTTGAGCACAATCCCTTTGTTGCAAGCTCTTTGCACTGGAATCATGTTGGCAGGGAATAAATAAATATCAGCAGAAGAAGTTGATGCACTGAAGACGGGTCATTTTCTGAGAAGTGACAGAGCCTCACCTAGAATACTGCCCCAGCCCCTTGCTCAAACCTAACTAAACACCTCACAGATGCTCATTTGTTTTGGCATCTGTCAACCAACCGGCACCTAGGCATGGGAATCTCTCCTTTCAGAGAGTGACTCACAGTTCTGACAAGTTGGAGAAATACCAAGCAGGCACCAAAAATGGGAGGATTCGTGTTATCAGGACACTGCTGGTGATCTTTCTTCCCACCCTGTTTCTGAAAGACTTCTCAGCCCTGCTTCTAACCCACATGGCTCACTTAGTACCCCTACCCTGCAGCTGGAATTGTGCCACTTAGGGAACCAAAAGGAGCCTGTGTGCTCCAGATGTTGTGGTGGAGCAGGGTCCTCCCACTGCGGGCTGCTCATTGAGTTTGGCCCCTAACCCAAGGCTTCTGGGGACTTGGACATGGGGTCTGGCAGGCTCCACATGGGCCCAGCTGGCTTTTCTGCCTGGAGAGGACATCACCTCTCCAGTATAATCCTGTGAGCTGCCTGCTGCATTCTTCCCCTCCTTCCACAGGAGGCCTAGGCGCCAGGCAAGCCACACCTTCTATTCTTGTTCCTATGTCACTACATAAAATGATCCACACTCATGAATAACACTTCACTGGAAATAGTTAGCAGCCCCTCTTGCTGAGGGGGTTCAAATGTCCCATTACTCGTGGCTCTTGGCTCCTTCCATCCCTCTCTCCCACCATTTCTGGTTCCAAGTCAAGTTCGGGGACAGTAAGAGCTTGACACATCCTGGATGGGCCCAGGCAATTAGCCTCCCAAGGAAGAGGTCTGCCCCAACAAATTGCTTCCTCTTACCACTACATTATCACCCAGCAAGAGTCAGCACACACTGAGTGTAGGGAAGACTGGAGGCTGGGGCCTGCCTTTGGCTTTTCTGGGTTTGGAGGTTTCTGGGAACGGAAGAGAAGTTTAAAATAGTGGGGATGCTGAGTAAGAGGCTGGAGCTAGGATGTGCAGACTCCAACCCTGGGACTGCCACCCACTAGCTTGTGACCTGGTAAATCACCCTTCCTTTCCAAGCCTCAGTTTCCTCCCCAGGAAACTGGGTGAAATACTGACTACTTTCAGGATCGTTGTGACAGCTATTAAAATAGAATTTGGTAAATTAGTGCCATGTACCACTTCCCAGTCACATACTAACCAAGAATCTGACCAAGCATGCCCTAGAAATTATCCTATTAAATCCACCATAAACCCACGGAGTTGGTGTGATGACCCTTATTTTACAGATGAAGAAGCCAAGCCTCATGGAACAATGACATGGCAGTAAGTGGCAGAACCAGACCTGTCACACCCAGACTTCTGTGATCCCAAAGTTAGAACAGTTAACCACCACCTCAAATCAAACCTCAGTCCTAGTAAAGGACATGGCACATCCCAAGTATGTATGCACGTATTTATTGATTTACCTGCAGCTGTACCACTGTGGCATCCAATTCTGTCAGACCTCAGAAGCTAAGCAGAGTCAGGCCTGATTAGTACTTGGATGGGAGACCGCCTGGGAACACCAGGTGCTCTAGGCTTGGGAGAAGGACCTGGCAACCCACTGCCAAAAAACAATCAGCCATTGAAGATCCAATGAATAGCAGAGAAGCACTGACAATAGTGTTTCGCCTGCCATACGTGTAGGGCCACTATGAGTTGGACACCAACTGGACGGCACCTAACAACAACAACAACAATTTATTGATTTATTTTTTGGCATATTTGGCATACTTTGCCAAATATTCTACCACTGGGTTGCACCCCCCAGCCAATTTTCTATTTTTTTAATTTTAAGATAGGGTCTTGCAAAGTTGTGCAGGCTGCCTCTGTCCTCAAACTTGTGATCCTCCTGCCTCTGCCTCCTAAGTCACAGGGATTCCAGATGTGAGCCATGATACCTGGTACATCCCAAGCATTTAATATGTCTTTGCTCCATTTTCCCTGGAAAATCCCATGTACTGACAGAGAAAGTGATAGGATCATTCACTATGAAATGCTTTACACATCTTGCTCCATATCTCACCCCAGAAAGACAGCACATGACTCTCAATTTCAAATGAGGAAACTGAGGCTCAGAGAAGGTGAATACCTTGCCCAGGGAAACATAGTGTGTAAGGGTTTGAGCTGGGGTTGGTGCTGTGCTGGCCCTTGCATCCATGTTCCTATCACAATTCGTGAGGGCTGTCTACAGGTTGGCATCTGGGGCAATGTAGCGTCTTTCTCTGACTCCCCAAGTACTGCTGCCTCTTCTTCTAGGGACCCAAACTTCCTCTGCCTGCAGCAAAGCACTTCATCTCCCCCATCCCCACAGAGAGGAAACTGAGTCCCCTGAAGAGGTTAGATGGTGACTAGGGTCACACCAGGCAATGGGTAAGGTCTCAGAAGCTTTTCCTGGGGCGGGTTAGTGCAAGGGACAGTCCTTTGGCCCTGGGGTCTGCTCCTCACAGAAGGGCATTGGGCAGAGGGAAACTGTGACTCAGGAGCCAGAGGAAGGCACCAGAAACTGGACGTTCACATCCCTGCTCACAGTGGGCTCCCCGGGCCTGGTCCTGTGGATAATGGTGATGGCAGGCTCTCTGAAGGCTGTGTGGAAGGTTTGAAAGTAGGAAATCTAGGAAATATTTATGGAAAAGAATGCCACAGATGGTTTCAGGCATGTGTGTGCGTGCATGTGCATGTGTGTGCGCGTGTGTGCGCATGTGTGCGAGGGGCCGGCAGCGGCAGGCAGAGCAGAGCAGAGCAGTGAGAGGCGAGGTAGAGAGAGAAGGAGTGAAGCTGAGCAAAGGAGGTAAAAGACAAAAAAGGCAAGAGGGATGCAGATGCCAAACAATACACAAAACAGCAGGTGAGGTCAAGAGGTGTGCAGGAAGAGGAGAGGGAGAGAGAAGGCGGGAGGGAGGGAGAGAAACAGACAAAGAGAAACCTTTCCACAAATGCTTGTTGAGCTCCAGAGGCAGAGACAGACAGGATGCTGAGGTAAAGAGAGCAGCCCCAGCACGGCAGGGACAAGGAGCCCCAAGAAGGTGGAGACCAGGAGCCTGGGCTGAGCCGAAGGTGGGGAGAGGCTCTTTTCCTTTTCTATGCCTCCAGTGCCCCTCGGGGATTGGGGCCCTCTCATTCCCTTCTCCCAAGGTTTTCTGAGGCAGGTTTCCAGGCCTCAATGACCAGGAATTAGTTATTGGGTTCCAGAGACACCAGCTCTGGAGGGGGAGGCCTTGGAGGCTGTGAGCTATGCTGGGTTTGAGCTCCCAACCTGACTACCTGTCACTCCCAGAAACCATCCTTCTAGGCCCCCTTGCCCAGAGCTGGCAACATCCCAACATCCGCCCGGAGCATTTGTTGACTTCAGGTCGTATTATCTGAGGGGTAAACTGAGGCCCAAGATAATGGGTGAGGATGGCTGCCTGGGCCTTCTGGGGTGTGGTCAGCCCCAGATAAAGGACATAGCATTGAAGTAGGAGCCAGGACCCTTTTGGCTTCATGGAGGGTGGGACAGACACTAAAGAGCCTGCAGCCCCTACAATCCTGTTGTCTAAGAATCACGTGAGAGTAAGTTTTGGAAGAGACCTGTGTTTGAAAGCTGGGACTTTGATGGTTGCCAATGTCTGTTTCCGTGGAAACGGGAATCAGAATCAGAGATGGAACGCAGCCTGCAAGCTCTGCTCTGGATGCCCCAGATAGCAAGGGTGAAAGGGCCGCCAACTGGCACCCCTTCCAGTGGAGGTCTCGGGAGCCCTCTCAGCCTACCATGGGCTGACAGAAGGAGGGCTGGAGCCCCGCAGGAGCCGGGATGGGAAGGACCTGGGTACCTGGGGCCAACCTTCGGTCCCACCCCTGCACAGTACCAAGCTCATGGACAGAGTGGCATGAATGACTCAGATGAAGAAAACATTGCAATCTCTAGAACATTCATCGCCAGGACAAAATGACTCTGTCAGGCTTTGTCACAAAGCATGGATCCTTCACTATGAAATTCACAAAAAGCCAGGTACTGGGTAACATAGAGGAGAATAGGAAACAGTCCTCAACTTCTCTCAGCATCTCCAGGTGCCAGGCTGGACCCCAAGGCCACAGAATTCAAATGTGGATGCTGCAAGAAGTGGCCTGGTCTACTTTGCAACCTCATCTTTGCCATGCCTCTCCTGTCCCCATGGAGGGGCTCTAACATGGTGGTTGTCTCATGCCCCTGGGCCTTTGCCCATGCCATGCCCTTGCCTGACACCTCTTTATTATGGCAGGTCTGCCTAGAAAGTGCCTACTCCTTCAGATTCACAGCAATAAGCCTGCCTGCTGGGCCCTGGGCTGAGGCTCTCATCTGTGTGCCAGTTTTGTCTGTGCTGAGTCTCTCCCCTTCTCTTAAGGACTTCACGTCAGCCTTATCCCCTCCCTCTGCCCAGTGCCTCAGCTCTCTAATCAGCCCTTGCGTAGTTCTAGTCTCTTCTGTCCTCAGCCCGACACGGCAGAGCTCCTGCCCCTGGGTGCCAGCCTGTCTCTTACCCCCTTGCCAAACTTTGCAGAAGTGCTCTCTGTTCCTGCTGACCCCTTTTCCTTCCCCTCCCACTCCTACACTGCCCGAATGTGGCTTCTGACACCCTAGCTCCCCCAAAACTGTTCTCACCAGACCAACCATGCCTTTCATAGAGCTCTTCCCAAGGCCATTTCATGCTCTCTGTAGCTTGGCCACTGTCACCTTGAAATGCCATCTTCCCTGGGCTGTCCCTCCCTGGGCTCCTCCATGTTGACCCTTCTGAGCTGTCCCCTTTCATGTATGTCACTGGCACCTTCTCCATCAGACCCCTTGGTGCTCCTTGGAGCTCTGTTTGCAGCTTCTCTCTGGGAGGGCTTAGCAGCTCCCATTGCAGACTGGGCATGGTCATGGCAGGACCCCTTGGTTTCTTAGCACCCCCACACTATGCCCACATGGGGCCTATGTGCTCTATCATGACCCTTGTCACCTTAGATCATAAGTACAGCTGGAGTTGTCTGTTTCCCCACTGGCTGCAAACTCTCTGGGAGAGGAACCAAGGCTCTCTTGTTTATATATCCATCCCCACTGTCCAGAACAATCCTTAGCAAACAATAGGCTGTGAAGGGAAGCAGAAGGCAGATTAAAGGACTTTGGACTTTTAGTCTGAGGAATTTGGGCTTCATTTTATATGAGGTGGGAGCTACTGAAAGCTGGGCATGGTGGTGCATGCCTGTAATCCTGGATACTTGGAGGAGGCGAGAGGCAGAGTTTGAGACCAGAGGCAGCTTGCATATCTTAGCAAGACCCAGTCTCAAAATAAAATAAAATAAAATAAAAATAAAAAAATCTGGGAGCCACTGAAGAGTCTTGAGCAGGAGCATGACAGGGTCAGACCCATGTCTTAAACATACCCCTCTGGCTGGCAAGGCACAGTGGAAGAGAAGGGTATTGTTCAGAAGGCAGAGAGACCAGTTGGGAGCTATGTGATGATCCAGGGCTGAACCACAGCGGTGAGGGCTGAGGGCTGAGAGTGGACAGAACTTGGCTTGGTCACTAGGTCCAGCTGACCAACCCCAGTAGTGTCTGGGGTGAGGAGAAGGAGGAGCAGAGTGGCTGCAGAGAGGTTGGTTCCATGTACAGAGATGGAGATCTACTATAGGAATTGGATGGGGAGAAATAATGAGCCTACTTCTGGACATATGGTCTTTGAGGTTCCTGGGGAGCATACACTGGAAATGCCTGTAATGAAACAGATAAGATGCTGGTGTAGAAGAAAAGGTGCAAGCCAGTGGGCTGGATTCAGGAATTATCCTTGTTGAGGTTCTGTTGCCATGCTGGTGGGCAAACCTGCCCAAGGAGAGATGTCAGGGCAAGGACAGAGCCTGAGACAGGCCCACTTGTGACAGGTTGTGTTACTGTTCTGCAAACATCCATCCCTTTCCTGTCTGTGGATGCTGGGCTTGGCAGGTTTGGCCGTGTGGTGTGGGAGCGCTGCGCGGCTTGTGTGGATTGCCTTGGCCTCTGGTGCTCTCTTTACTCTGAAAAGAACATGCCAGGCACCCCTTGCCCTTGAGCGGGGAGAACCATGGGGCAGACTGGAGCTGCACCCTGAAGCTAAGCCACCCAGCTCACTGCAGACCTGTGAGTGAGAAATAGATGGCTTTTATTATAAGCTACCAAGACTTGGGACTGTGTGTTATGTAACATTGTATCAGTAATAGCTTGACTAATAAAATTTTAAGAGGAGGCTGGAGAAAAAGAATCTTTTAAAGGGTAACAGGAAGAACAGACAGAAGGGCAGGGGGAAAACCAGGGGAGGTGGAGCCCCCCCCACCATACCATAAAAGGAGGAAGTTCCAAAGCACTGGAACCTTGACCTCTGACAGAGGGCGGGGTTCTGTGCAGTTCCAAGCCAGGTCTGCAAACCTTCATTTTCATGTCATGCTGGGTTCCTCTTACCTGCTTCCCAGGGCTTAAATCTAAATTCTGGATGGTGATGGCTCCTTCAGACTGTCTTCAGGCCAGACTTCTCTCCTCAGGGCTCCAGACTCCATTCTTTACCATTCTCTGCCATTCTCTACCAATGATCCCCAGCTGGTTTCCTGGACGTCTCCCCTGGACATCTACTGGGCTTTCTAAACTTGACCTGCTCAAGACTGACCTCATCATACTGCACCCCACCCACCAACCTACTCCCTTCCTGGCTCCCTGGCTCCCTAAATGGTCCCACCCAGAGGCAAGTCAGAAGCCTAGGAGTCCTCCATGGCCTGTTGGTTCCTAAGCCCAGAAGATTCTCACTATCAGCTTCTCTCAGGCTCCAGCCCCTGCGCTACTCAGCACACCTGCCTTCCTAACTGCCTCCGGCTTCCCACCTCCACACTGGCCCCCAATGCTCCTTCCCGGCATGTAGAGGCCACTGCCTTGGTTAAGTCACCTGGCCAGTTGCAGGACAAATTAGCAAAACACCCAAGCCCCTGAACCATCCAGCCTAGGCTCCATGTATCAATTAATAGAGCCACTTGCATCTGAAACATATTGTACCCTCCCCACAATTCCCACTCAGCCCTCTGTTTTGCTGTCCTCTTCCAGACAGGTTTCTCTGCCCTCTTCCCTCTCTCTCCCTGGGCTAGTTTAGGTGTTTGCCCTCTCCCTTCTTAGGTACCCTTTTTGAGCCTCATGACATCCCACATTGAATACTTTCTGTGTCCTATCTCATTACTTTCAACCTCATTTTTGTCCTCTTTTTAAAAAATTGTGCGCCAGGCACGGTGGCACACGCCTGTAATCCCAGCAACCCAGGAGGCAGCGGCAGGGGGATCACAAGTTCGAGATCAGAGGCAGTCTGTGTAATTTAGTGAGACCCTGTCTCAAAAAGTAAAAAAATGGGCTGGGGGTGCAGCTCAGTGGTCCAGCACTTGCAAAGCATGCAAGGGCGAGGCCCTGAGTTCAACCTCCAGTACCAAAAAAAAAAAAAAAAAAAAAAATTGTGGTAAAATATGTTGTTGTTATGTGCCGTCAGGTTGGGTCCAACTCATAGATAACCTCAAAGGGTTTTCAATGGCTGATTGCTTCAGGATTGCTTTGGGAGTGGATTGCCACATCCTTCTCCTGTGGTGGTAAAATATAAATAACATAAAATTTACTGTTTTAACCTTTCTCTCTTTTTTTTCTCTTTGTTTTTTTTAGTACCGTGGGTTGAACCCAGGGTGTCACACTTGCTAGTCAAGTGCTCTACCACTGAGCTGCCTCCCCAGCCCTTTTTTAAAAATTTTTTTAAATTTTGAGATAGGGTCTCACAAAGTTGTACTGACTGCCTCTGGCCTCGAATTCATGAGCCTCCTAAGTGGTCAGACTGCAGATATGTACCACCAAGCCCAGCAGAATCTCCTTCCTTTTTAAGGCTGAATAATTTACCATGTATGAATATTTGTTTATCAATGGATATTTGGGTTGTTTCCATCTTTTGACTATCATGAATATGCTGCTAGGAACACTGGTGTGTAAATCTGTTTGAGCCCTTGCTTTTCAGTACACACCTAGAAACAGAAGTGATCGATCTTATGGTAATTCTATGATTCATTTTTTGAGGGACTGCCATACTGTTTTCCATAGTGGTTATACCATTTTATATCTGTACCAATAGTGCACTCGGAGTCTAATTTCTCCACATCTTTGTCAACACCTTTGTACTGTTCTTTTGTTATCTCCTGGCTGTGACTCCAGCCTTTGCTGCATTGCCTGCTTCCTGCACTATAACCTGGCAGCCCCTCCTCAATGAACATTTGTCTTCTACCCCGGGGGAATCTCTGAGACTATGCAAGAGGTTCTTCTAGAACCCAGGGCCATTCTGCTCCTGCCACAAGCACAAGCTATCAGTCATTTCACCCAGTAGGGCTCTTCCCTGCTGCGGAGACTCCCCTCCCCTGCCCTGTACTTTCTGCCTTCTCTTTGCATGGACACTTTCCCTGACCACTAGGTATCCCCCACCAGATCACCCTTGCTGTTACTCACTCACATGCCACTCTGTACCAGTGATTCCTAGCACTTGGCACAGTCTGTAATAACCTAGGTATCAATGTGCCTACTGAGTTAACCCTGTGTTTTCTGCCAGGTTGTAAACGCTCCATGGGAGGGGGTCTTGCGCATCTTGTTCACCATTACATGCTCAGCCCCTTACCACAGTGCCCAGTCCACTCTAGGTGTTCATAACACCCTTACTAAATGAATTATTTATTCTATTCAGGTTTTTTTTTTTTCCAAAAAGAGTACCTGTTCTATAGGTTTTTTTTTTTTTTAAGATTATCTGTTCTAAAAGGTGAGAATAAAGCCCCCAGCATGCTCGAAACCTAATGAGAGAAGTAGGTAAGAAAATAAACAAACATGGAGTTTAGCTTAGCTAGTAGAGTGCCTTGATGCGCTCTCTGAGAACCCGAGTTAGATCCCCAGCACTGCAAAGGAGGGAGAAAGATGTGGCAATCCACTCTCAAAGCAATCCCGAAACAAACAGCCATGAAAACCCTAACAACAACAACAAATACTATGTTTGGTAGTGATGGTTGCTATGGAGAAGGGCAGACCAGGATGGGGAAGGTGCAGTTCTCTGAGGTTCCCTAGGGAGGGGCTGGTGATGCTGACCTGGAGAAAGTAAGGGGAAGAGAGCCTTTATCTGGGAAAAAGTGTCCCAGGCAGAGGGGCGGCACCACCCAAGGCACTTGCAGGTGAATGTACACATCTGACCTTCTGGTCTTGGGCACACAGATGACTTGTTTGGCAAAGAGCACAGCTAGTAAAGGGCTGGAAGTGAGAACTGTAGGGTCTGAGGCCCTACAGAAGGCTCCCTATAGCGTGGGGTGCAGTGAATTCAGAAAGCAGGACACCCTGAGGCAGAAGGGGAATGGGGAGCTGCAGCAGCAAGTGACAGCTTCCTCTCCCAGCCACCAGGACCAGGCCTGTCCTTGTACTACCTGGCATTTCCCTGCACTCCTGGCTCAGGGCTGACCACATAATAGGTGCTTTCTAGATCAAACTGAGTTCATCCTGTACATTTCCTAAAGCCCATTTTGCTTTGGTGCTGGCTTAGGATGAGTAAGTGTCCATAGAATGACATCTCACAGCATATTTGATTTTGTGGTGCCACTGAGCTACATTCCCAGCTGAGCACATCTGATTTTGAACTTAAATTCACATCCTTGTTCCTTGGCACCTCTCTGTTTGCTGGCTTACAGTGCCAATTACAACAGGAGTAACTGCAGAACATTTCTCCAATTATTATCTCTGTTGAGCCCGCAGACCACCTTCTAAAGGTCCACTAGCTAGGGTGGCCAAGAGTATGGGCTCAGCCAGTGCTGACCAACAACCTGGTAGGTGATCCCCTGACGTTTCCCCCTTTCATCCCCTCTGCCTGCCTTTGGCCTGGCCACTAACACCCTCACTGCCCAGATAGGAACCTGAGGCCCAGAGAGGGACATCACTTGCCCAATGCCTGCCAGGAAGGGAGGGAATCCAGAATGTGAAGCCAGGTCTTTGCATGCTGGATTCTGTATTCTACCTAGGGAGCCACTGATGCCCTTGCGGGAGTCCTGCAAAAACCAGGGCTGACCAGCCAGTGGAGCCTCCCTGGGAGCAGCCCAAGATTTTGATCAGAAGAGTCTCCATGCAATTCCAGAACTGAGTGTGCTAGAGGCAGGAGGGGGATGGGCAGGACTCTCAGCTTCCATCCAACAAGCCCCAGAGGGGAGTGGGGGAGGGAAGGAGGGAGCACCAGGCCTCCAGCAGCTGTAAGGAGCACAGAAATAGAGTAGTGAACCAGGCAGAGGAAACAAGATCCCTGGGCACTTCGGGCAAGCACAGCCTCCTAGGTCGAGCCCACAAGCCTCAAGTCCCTCTCCTTGAACTGCCACTGTCTGCAGGCCTGGCCCTCTCAAACCTGGTTCCAGGGCCCAGGATTTCTGCTGGCCCAGTTTCTGGCAGCTGAGAAGGAGCAGCCATTCTAGCCTAGGCGTGGAACCAACGTCTCCTTCCTCCCACGCCCACCTGGCCAGCCTGTCCCTCCATATCTGATCACACAGTTGTTCTGTCTTTCTGTTCCTTTCAGTATGGTTGATGGGTACTGGAGGTCCCTAGGGGAAGGACAATAGTTCCCTAACCTCAGGGATCCATGTCCCCATAGGGGAAAGGCATAGTGATCCACACTTATGCAGTGTGCCCAAGGCAATTAGTCCAGGTCAGGAGGAGCCTGGGACCTCAGAGGGGGTTCTGGGAAGGCCCTGTGGAGGGGATGCTACCTGCTCATCTGGAACTTGGAAGTATTAATAGGAGCATGTTACAGGAAGAGGACTTAGGCGGAGGATTGATTTTACAACAGTGTATGCTCCATGGTGTAAGTAGTTTTGTCTGGTTTATTACCCAGTGCCTAGGACAGGGCTTGGCACACAGTAGGGGTTTAAAATAAACAGGTTTTAAAAAGCAGGAAGAAAGAAAGAAAGGAAGGAAGGAAGGAAAAGAGAAGGGAAAGGAAGGGAAGGGAAGGGAAAGAAAAGGAAAGGAAAGGGAAAAGAAAAGAAAGAAGTGGAGGGATGGGAAAAGGAGGGGGGAGAGTCTGAGTCTAGAGTGGATGTGTGAGATGGCTTGGTCATCCTGGGATCTGGAAGTATGTAGTTCCAGGTAGCTATAGCTCAGGTGGGTGGGGCTGAGCAGAGAGTGGCCTTATTTAATCCTATTGTGGGTGGTGGTGTTTCTTACTTCCCTACAGGGTGCACAGCTACTTTGGGGATGGGGTGCTGTTTCCACCCTGGGTCCCCTGGGGCCTGGGAGTGTCTGTGTACACACACACACACACACACACACACACACACACACACACACAGAGGTACCTAAGCTGTGCTGGGTGCAGAACTGCAGAGGACTCAGATGTAGGTCCTGCTCTTCTGTCTGGCAGAGGAGACAGACAGCAAACAAGTGGCCACACAATGGGCAGAATGAATGCAGAGCTACTCTGCAGGTGGGGGCAGGGGGTCAAAGGGATGAGTTTTGCTCCAGGAGAGAGAAGCAGAGAGGTTTTAGGAAGGAGATGGTCGGCAGCGTGCAGGGAATGTTAACCTTGAGAATGGCAAGAGAAGGAGGCTGGAGCAGGAGGTATTGCAGGTAGAGATGTCAGCCCCAAGATGTGGTCCAGGGGGGTGGGGACTAGGCGACTCAGAAGGAAAAGGTAGGTTGGGGCCTCGAAGGCCACCCAAGCATGTTTGGGCTTCTAATGTGACCATGATCTGTATAACTCTGCTAACAATTTGGATAATCGTGTCAGCAGCTGCACACCCAGTTGGGGCTTCCCAGTGGCCCTGCTTCCAAGAGACTCCCTCAGAACCCCTCTCATCAGCAGCAGTGGGGCTAAGATACCCCCTGCTAGCACTGCCTGGGTCCTCCCACCATCTCCTATAGGTCCACCAAGAACCCACCAACCCACACCCACGTTCAGCTTCATTCTGTGTCAAGCCCCTGCAAAGTGCAGACCACAGAAACCGAGCGCCTGTCAGAGGATCCCCAGACACCACCCCTCTCTTCCTCTGGCACGTGCTCTGGAAGGAGGGGCCAGTACCTTTGCAGGGGTTGGAGAGGGGAGAAAAAAAGCAAGAAGAGGAGTCTTGGTATGGTAGACCATTAGACCATCAGATACTAAGAGATCCTCTACCTGCTTTTGCTATCTGACTGGCCAGGAAATGGATGTGCAAATGGTTGTGCTCTGCTGCAGCCTTGAGGCTGATAGGGCAAGGCCAGCTGGGAGAGATGGCCTCTGCATTGGGCATACCAAGGAAAGTACTTTCCCTCAGCCAAGTCTCAACTGGTCCTCACAGTCCATGGGCCCTGCAAACACCAATGAGTCAGGCATCTTGTGAGTCAGTCTGTTGACCAGCCATCCCTGGCCCTTCCTAGCCCATCAAAAATAGAAGGAAGTCCAAGGGAAGGGTATGAGCAGGACAGGTTAATTAGTGTGGGCTCTAAGATACCTTAAACTTGCCCTATTAAATTAAACCACCTAGGGGAAAAATAACTGTAATTATTTCCTTCTCTCTCCTACCATTCTATTTCAACTCCTTTCCAACCTCCATACTTCTTTCCTCATTGACAAAACAACCTTTAAAGTAGATGCTAACACACAGATACCACAAAACTAGGGGCCTTTTTCTGGCCCTTTCCCTTGTGAGCTCTGGGTCCCAGCAGAGAGCATAGCGAATCCGGAGGTGTCCGCAGGCCCTGGCTGTATTCTAATTTCGGGAAGCTGTTACACGGAGCAGAACATTATTCCAAAAATGCACCCAGAGCCTCCTCCCTGAACCGATGCAGATCCGTTTGCTGTGGGGCATTTCTTTTAAAAGCCCCTTTTCTCTCTTTTACAGAGCAAAATAAGCAAACTTTAATGGTAGGGAATTATTGTTTATTTTGTTGAAATCTAGTTCTGAGTTTTCCTAGTTGAAACGTGTTTTCCCCAGGACACTGACCTATCCTTTAATTGTTTGGTGCGAGGCATGTTAGGGGGAGGGGCGTTACTTGTTTATTGGAACAGCGCAGTTAAAAAAAAAAAAATCAACCTAGGCTAACAGTTTCAAGGCTCCCCTAAAGATGTATCCAAACAGGCAGCCAATCAGCGCTTACACAGCTTTTTCTGGATGACTCTTTTAAAGAGACAGTGCCGACAGTGTTTTATCACATTTAAAGAGAACCGCGCTGTAAAAACACTGTGAAAATGGGGCAGCCTTCCCCTATTTCACCCATTTCTGGTCCTAAGAGTCTCTAAAAACGGGCACACAGCATGTTTTCGGGGTTCTCGGCACTGGCAGAAAGGAGTCTGCAGCAAATAGCTGGGTCACTCTGTCACCCCCCCCCCAATTTCCCATTGTACACCTGGGTCACTGACAATGGAAGCCTCCCCTCCCCCCACGCCCGACTCTCGTCCCCCACTCCCCAATTTAGCTCCATTTATTTGAAGTTTGCAGATTCTGCGGCGCGCATTCTGAGTCGTGGGGCGCCCAGGTGACGCCCCCTACCCTCGAATAGTACCCTTTCCTGTGGTGAAGCCGAGTGGCTAACTTGTCAGGGTTGGCAAACCTTCAAAATTTGGTAGAAATCACTCTCCCTCCTCTTAGTCCAACTCCCCCATCTCCTCCTCTGGTTCCCCAAAGCACGCCAAGGGCCATTTTCGCGCAGCTCCACTTTGGGGTTTTCCAAAGTATTTTAATGATCTAGTAAAGGAGCTGCCGCGCGCCTTGGCGCCGGCTCGAGCCGCCCAGCTCAGCGTGGAGCCCGGGTCGGCGCTCGGAAGCCAGGCAGGGCACCAGGAGGCCCGGGGCGGGGCGCGGGGCCGGGCTGGAGTCTGGGGAGGGGTCGAGGTCGAAGCTGACGGAGGGCGAGATAAGGGTTGTGCGGACTCAGACCGCCGGGGGCGGCGAGGCAGATAAGGGAGAGCAACGCGCTGGAGAAGCAGGGCGCTCCGCCTGGGGTCCGCGCCCCCTCCCTCAGACGCTGCCGCAGCGCCCCAGCCCCCGCCGTCCGCACCTCGAGAGCGAAGCCCCCCCACGCTGGAGCGGGATCCCCGAGAGTCCCCTCCCCACCTCAGCGCCGGGTCTCGCCCCCTGCACCTCTGGCCAGCACCAGAGCGGGCAGCGGCTAGCGGAGGCGGCGCAGCGGGACTGCTGCGGCCGCGCTGACAGGCGTCCCTCCCGGCCGCCGGGCCCGCCCCCGCGCGCCGATTGGCCGGGGAGGCCGTCCGTCGCTGGGCGTGGACGCCCGCCGCGCTTCTGCCCGGGCAGCCACGTTCGGTTGAGCTCCAAGTAGACCAGCGGCGGCGGCGGCGGCGGCGGCAGCGGTGCCGGAGGCGCAGTGGGCGGCGCAGGCGGAGCCGGGCGCGCGGGGAGCGAGCGAGCGAGCGAGCGGGCAGCCGGGCGGGCGGCGGCGCAGCGCAGGCCGAGCCGGCGCGGGAGGAGTTCCAGGGCGATGGGGCCGCGGCCGGGGCTGACGCTTTGACAGCTGGAAAGAGCGCGGAGCCAGCGCCGGGGGAGGGAGGGAGCGCGAGCGAGCGGGCGAACGCCGGGAGGGGGCCGGGAGCAGGGCAGCTCGGGAGACCGGACGGTAGCGGCGGCGGCGGGGCTCGGTGCCCTCTTCTCTACGAACCATGTTTGCCAAAGGCAAAGGCTCGGCGGTGCCCTCGGACGGGCAGGCTCGGGAAAAGTAAGCCTATCGCGAGTGACGGCCGCGCGCCCTGGGCTTCGGGCGGTGGGAGGCAGGTGGGCGGGCGGGGGCTGCGGCTGCCCGCCCTCAGGTTCTCGGGGCCCCACGCCTCTGCCTGGCTTCTTCTCCGGGGCCGCGGCGTGGGAGAACCCATTGTTGGGAGTCGGAGGAAGCTGGGGCACTGGAGAAGGGGCGGTGGGGGCAGCCGCTGGCAAGGGACACTTGGTGGCCGCGGGGCAGGCCGGGTGTTGAGGCCCGTGGTGAGGGGTGGGTGAGGTCCCGCAGCACGCCTATGCGCTCGCCCCTGCCGGGTGATCGCCTCGGTGGCTACACTTTGCCCACCCGGCGCGGGCAGGGGGCGCGTGGCTTCTGTAGCCCCGAAGGCTCCTTTTGTCCGCCCGCGGCGTGAGGAGTGCGTGCCGGGGGCTTTGTTCGGCCGGGAGCGCTCGCTCTTCCCTGCCCGCGGCCTCGCCGCCGGCTCCGCGCCCTCTGGGGCGCCGGGCTGGGCAGGGAAGGCGGCGCCGGTTTGGCCCCAGGCTTGGGGGACAGTTGTTTGGGGGGGAGGTGGTGAGGGCGGCGCTTTGCTGCCCTCTCTGGAGCGCGCCGAGCATCCAGACCAGTGCTAAGTCTGCCCGGACCCCCAAGCTGGGCTTGGGTGGTGAGCAGGAGTAGTTCGGGGAAAGGAGGGTGGCTCTGGGCTCGAGTGGCTTGCGAGTTTGAGAGACCTATGTGGGTTTGGCCCCAACGCCGCTTGGAAGTTCAACTTTGGGGGCCGCCTGCCAGTCCCCGCGGTTTGGGGCAGAGCGTCCCTAGTATCCGCCCGCTAAGTATTCTTCGCACTGTGACCCTGCTTTGGGTGATAGCCGCTCACCTGTGGTAGCGGCCACAATGGGACGGCGCAGATGGGTCTCAGAGCTGGCTAGCACAGTCCCGAGCAAGCCCTAGTGTGATCTGACCCTTCTCTCTCTCTCTTTTCTCTTGCCCACTTTTCAGGTTAGCTTTATATGTCTACGAATATTTACTGCACGTAGGAGCACAGAAATCTGCACAGACCTTCTTATCAGAGGTGAGTGAGACTCCTCAGCATCCAGTTTCTTGATACCCCCCTTTTCCTCACCATTCTTGGAGCCTTTGTTTTCGAGGAGCAGCTACTGTGGCCACCATTTTGAATTTTTATCACCTTTTGGCATTTATTGTTAGTTGGTCTTCACAGCCTTTTGGCTCTGGGAAGCCTCGGCCTGCCCCTGCTCTTGGCCCCTCTAAGCTGCCTCTTTTCCTCTTTTCCAGATTCGATGGGAAAAAAATATCACGCTGGGAGAACCCCCTGGGTTTCTGCACTCTTGGTGGTGGTAAGTTTGTGTAATAGTTCTGTGTGTGTTTTGTGCTGAGCCCTGGGTCCAAGTGAACAAAGAGGAGACTTGCAGCAGGTCTTCCACGCTTAGCCTCTGCTCTTCACAGAGCAGGGAACCTCTGGGTACCTAGGCTAAGACTGACCAAGGAGGATAGGGTAGAAGTGGCTACTACCTGAAGTTTTTTCCTGGTGTTTCCCTCTTGTGTGGAAAACCAACTAAACTTTGCTGTGCTGGGGTTGAAACTCTTACTTTTGCATCCCACTCTGGGGCACTAGACAGGGCTTGGAAAAAACTAGAAGGGTTTTTGTCAATCCTGCATGTTGCTTTAATTAGAGAAGAGTGGGGGCAGGGCGGAGTGGAGGGGACACCAGGTCTGTTCTGCAACCAACCTGTCCCTTCCTTCTGTGAAAGCTCCAAACCTGAGAAAAGAACATCTCTAGGGCCTGTTCTAGGGACCCCTGAGAAGAAGCAAGAAAGGGCTGCACTTCCTGTAGAAACACTGATTCAGACTTACCGGACCTTCCTTTCCTCTGTGCTGTCCTGTCTGCCCCAGCTCCCCCAGCGTCCCTGAAACCACAGAGCTTTATTTCACCAAGAACCTTCACTGGCTGGAGTCGGCCTGGCAGGGTGCCTATGTCTTGTTGTTAGAGCCTTTCTCCTTATCTGCGACCCTCTTTCCAGCCCTATCCAGTGTATGTGTGGGGTTAGTGGCAGCCTGGAGGGAGATTTAGGGTCATAGAGAGCGAATTTTCATGAATGCATGACCTGGGTGTTTTGTGGGGCTGGTTGCTGAAGTCTTTCACATCTTTTTGAAAAGGAAAAGAAAGCAGAGTGGCTTTTGATATCTTGGTGGAGTTCAGGAAAACGCGGTGTCATGTCGTTGGGATCTTAGCACGTTTACCTGACCGCTGGCTCAGGTTACTGTTTCAAGTCTCTTTGAACAGCGGGAGGATGAAGTGTCTGTTCTAACTTGTGCAGAGAAAATGAGTTTTTAATTACTTCTGCCAACCTCTCAACTGCTGGGTCGGAGGTGTCTGGTGTGGCGCAAGGCTTCCACCTGCGGGAGTGGGTGATAGGTTGGTTGTGGCTGTCTTGGAGTTGAGTGTGTGGATGGGGATGGCAGGTATGATTGCTCTGGATCTCATAGAAACTTGGGCTTATGAGTGAAAGTTGCTCAGAGGGGGATGGGAATTTGGAGTCCTGAAGCTCTTTCTCATGTGGAGGAGTTGATCCAATGTGCAGCTCTGAAAGCAGGAAGGAATGGTCCCAGCACCCATCTGCAGCTGTATAGGTCCTTGCTTTTCCTGTTGCATCCAGAGTATCCTGCAGCTTCTCTATCCTTGTTCTAGAAATTGTGGGATCTGTTATACTGTGCTCAGGTCATGGTGGTTCTGAGTTGTCATAGTCTGGTTTGTTAGAAGTTATTCTTCTGATTGTTACTGAGCAAATAACCGTGGTCTTCTGGGGCCACAAAAGGCAGTGGAGCTGATCCGATGAAGAGCAGGCTGGATTATGCAAGCATTTGGAGTGAGACACCTGTCTGATAATTGTGGAGCTGGCTGTGGTGGAGCCTGGACCACTGGACCATGACTTGATTCTGTTTCCCACCTTTGAGTTGGTTCTGTCCTGGGGCTTCGTTTCTGGTTTGGAGTCTTTCTAAGACCCTTTGGTGTGTTTTGTATTTTTTCCCTGTGGTACTGTGGATTGAACCTAGGGCCTTGCACTAGGAAAGCGTTCTACTATCTCAAACACCTTTTAATTTTTTTAGTTTGAGACAGGGTCTTGCTAAGTTGCACAAGCTGCCTCTGGCCTCGAACTCGAGATCCTCCTGCCTCAGCCTCCCGAGTTGCTGGGATTAAAGGTGTGTGACACAGCATCCAGCCAGGCCTGTTGTTAATAACAGGACTACCCTGTGTTTGTATAGTACTCTCCTGGTTGGTAAAGGACTTGCATGTTTGTTGTCATTAACGTATAGGGTTGCATGACCATACATAGTTACGGAGAGGCTGGGGTGCCATTTCTGGGCCTGTTCTCCCCTCTCCACTCTTTGCTGGATGGGTGCATCCTGAAGAGAGCCATCCATTTCAGTGAGAGGGGACAAGATGCCTTGGTTGTTCACAGCCTCCCTTTTAGCTAAATTGCATGTTTTTTTGTGGGTGGTTGAGGGGTGCAAACTCAGGGATTAAGAACCTGTAAGTTTCCCTAAATTGTCAAAGTCACCCAGATTGCTGTGTCTGTGGATCATAATTGTGCCCTGATTTTGACAACGTAACCTTTTTATAGTACGATGCTGTTTTGGTTTGGGGTGGCAAAGGGGATGCAGGTGAGGTAGGCATGGATTCTTATCCATATTTCCACCTACGCACCCCTGGATGAGTTGTGAAAACCTCTTAAGTCGGGAGAGGATCACTTCCCTAAGTGTCTGGTAGCCATGGGCAATATCATTGGTGTGAGGCATCCAGAATAAAGTAGGTGCTTGGTAGGTAGGGCCATTATTCTTATTACACATGTCCAGCTTATCAGAAAAAGGTGGATTCGTTTTGTTTTCTAGAGTGAGTTTGCCCAGGGAAAGGTGGTTAGGTGGGATGGAGCCTTTGGGAGACCTGGTGCTTTTAGCGCCTTGTGTTGTGCATTTGCTTTTGTGTGTACGAGTAACAATTAGTAACCTGATCTTATTTTATTTTTCAACTTGCAGTGTATTTTGGGACCTTTACTGTGCAGCTCCTGAGAGGAGAGACACTTGTGAACATTCAAGTGAAGCAAAAGCTTTTCATGATTACGTGAGTAACAAAATTTTAATCCTGGCAGTAATTATAGGATTGGATAGCTCTAAATTCTTTAGTACCAAAAAACAAATACACAGCCAATTGGCAGTGGTCTTTATTTTCTCCTTGCCTTTCTTTCCATTCTCTTGCCTACTCACTTCCCTGTTGCCCGCCCGCAGCATACACAGTGTAAACTTGGTGAAAGGTATTTCATCATTACGCAGAAGTGTGTAGATACCTATCTAGAGAATTGTGTTTGTAGGACTCAGAACCATGAGATTTGTGTTAGGAGTGGACAGATAGTTGGGAGGGGACTGAGCCTGTTTGGTGTTGATGAAAGAAAAAAGTGACCAGAACCATAAAGGGAAAGGCAAACGTGAAACTTGTGTTTTGGATTAGAAGGGGGGTTAAGTGAGAATTTGGTGAAATGGACTCTAGCTCTACTTTCCAGAAAGCCATCTTTTAAATTATAGTGTGTATATGCACATGAGTGTGCACCTTTTGTGGGTGGGGCTCATGCTGTAGCCACAAGGATGACGTGTACCCTGATACTCAGCTCATTCCTGATCGTGTGCTGTGGAAATTCTTGTGAAGGTAGTTAATTTTATCAGGCTGTAATCCCTTCTACTCTATCTTTTGTCTTATATCTGGATGAATTTTTTAAGATTTATGAAGTGATTAGAAGGGAGTCTGTCATGTGTCCAGCTCCCATGGCAATCCCTTTTAAAAAAAAGAAGGGATTCAGAACCTGGCTTGGGTTGGTCAGATTCTGTGATCTGATGAAACAGGTTAGGATCTGTTGAGGAGGATGGAAAAGGAAGTGTCTGGAGGTCTTCCACGGCCTCCTACCAGTTCTTGCTTCCTCTTGGCACTGTAGATTGGGGGTCCCCAATCCATAGTCTGTGGCCTGTTAGGAGGTGAGGGAGGGTTGAGAAGAGCAAAGCTTTGTCTGTATTTACCCAGTAAATGTAATGTGTGCTTGAGCACTGAGATGGCTCCTCCTCTCATCTTCCATCCTACCCCATCCTTCGGTGTGTAGGAAAATTACCTTCGGTGAAACCTGTCCCTGGTGCCAAAAGGATTGGGGACTACTGCTATAGACAGACGTGTGTGTGTGTGTGTGTGTGTGTGTGTGTGTGTGAGAGAGAGAGAGAGAGAGAGAGAGAGAGAGACAGACAGACAGACAGACAGACAGATGGACAGATAAACACGAGTGTATGTGTGCATAGTGGATGATCTCTTTGGTCTTACTCTTTAGCATCAGGTAGGTAGGAATGGTCCTCATACTCTAGGCATAGAAGTAGGCTTCTTAAACATTATCAGGCTCTACCTTCGTGGCCAGGCCATCTGCATCCCCTGCATGCAGAGTTTGAAACTGGCCTAGAAGATCAGATCTCATCTGGGTGGATTTCACAAGGGGTCACATGCAGTGCTATGGATATTGTCATGGTGAAAATTTCTCCTCTAATAGGAGTTAGAGACAAAGCCGGAGACTCACTAGATTTGAGTGTATTTAGTGTGATGGAATTTTGTTATGACTGAAAAGTTAATGCCCTTGGAGTGGAATGCTGAGGAAACTGACTAGGTATTGTGCCTTTTCCAAGGTTGAGCAAGAGAAGCTGGTGAGGGGTGCTTCTCGCCTGGTGAACTTTTTGTCGTAATAGGGAGAGGTGACTGGTGCACTTGTGGTGTGGTTCTTCTGGGAAAATCCCATGGTGGTGATCACAGGGCTTCCTGAAGTAGAGCTTGGGGGAGACTGAGAGGTACAGCAGTCATATAAAAATAGCGAATTTGACCTTCCTACCCAGGAAAAATCTTGCCTTTTTTTCTTAACCTATGAATGGCTAACCTTATGTTGCTTGTCTCTGAGTACTTTGAACATGGTTTCATTTTAGAGTAGGAGGGTGGGTTGATGGGCCTGTTTTGAGCCAGTCTCTTGATCTACACGCTCTCGCGCGCGCGTGCGCGTGCGCTCTCTCTCTCTTTCTGTCTCTCTCTCTCTCTGTTTCTCTCTTTTTCCTGTGCTGCTGGGAATCAAATGTAGGGCCTGTGTGTGCCAGGCAAGTGCTCTACACTGAATTGCATGCCCATGATCCATGGGTTTGAAGATCAAACCCTCTTTTTTCCTAGATTGGGATCCATCTGGTATCTTGTGGCCTAAGATTCAGGTCACAAGGGAGGAGGAATGGAGTGATGAGTTGAGATTTTGAAGGAATTAAGGGGTGGCATTGACTTGGAGGGATGGCATTGACACTGGCAGCAGAGAAGCAACTGGAAAATGAAGAAATACTTGGGATGGAGGTGTACCGTAGTGGTAGAATGTTTACCTAGTGTGAGGTATGAAACCTGGGTTTGCTCTCTAGCACTGTGATAAGGGAAGGGAAAAAAATGAAGAAAACTAAGAAAAAGTACCCTCTTTTCCCTTTGTCCTTCTCAAATCTTTATCTAATGTCTCCATTCTCAGGCTTACCATCTAGTGCACCTTCCTTCTTGCTAGGATTATTGCAGTAGCTGCTTACTGGGCTCCTTCCATCTGGCCTGGAATGCACTTTTCTGTCCACCTGTCTTTTAGGTTCTCCTTCTTGGAGGATGTTTTTTTGTTTGTTTGTTTTGTTTTGTTTTTTGTTTTGTTTTTGAAATGGGGTCTCTCTGTGTTGTAAACTCTCAATCCTTCTGCCTTAACCTCCCAGGTAGCTGGAATTATGGGCATGTATCATCCCCCTGGATCTCTGAGGACTTTTATGATAGTTTTCCACATGTAGTGATCACTCCATTTCAGTGTCCATAAAAGCCACCTTTTCACAGCCTTGGTTGGCAATTTTCCATGTATAGCTCTGTGCTAACTGCTGTAGGTGAAATCCTTTATGTCATCCTGCCAGTGACCCTGTAAGAGGAAGCATGTTGCTCTCTCCATTTTGTAGATGAAGAAACTGAGGCACACAGAGCTAGTTGCAATGATAGCTTTAGAATGTGAACATAGGTCATGTCTGACTCCACAGTCCCTGCTTTTAATACCACCTGGCTCATCCCCTCAGCCCTCTGGCAAGCATCATTTATTTGCACCATTCTAGCTAACTTCTTTAGATTTGTCTTTCCAGCTGCAGCTTATAAATTTCTTCCGTGGCAGAGGGCATGAACTATTTATCTCTGTAGCCCCCACAATACTTTGCACATAGTAGACACACATACTGGTGGAGGAAAGGAGTTAAGTGAGGGTAAGAACTCAGAGGGGAGTTGGGTCAGGGACTAGTAACTTGGGCTGGGACAGCCAGTGGAATATTAGAAGGTAATTTAAATTCTGTGGGTGATCTTGACTGAGGCAGTTTTAATCTCAGCTGACTAGTTGTCCTAAGTCCTTTATAGAAATCAAGCAGAGTATAAATAAGAGTGTTCACTGGCTTTGTGTTTTCAATCACGAAGACTGAAAGAGTCCCACTGTATGGGGAGTGTGCGTAGTTTAATGCTGGATGTGGTCCTTGGTGTGTAGTGAGTGCCCACCAGGGCAGGGAAGCAGAGGGTTACCTGGCTCTTATGGGTTGGGAAGCACCTCACCTGGAAGATCCCAGTCCTGGTGCAGAAATGATGTTGTGATTCTGGCAGGTCCTCTTCCTTCCTGATGCCTCTGTCAGAGGTTGGGTGATCTTGAAGTCCTCTCCTAGGTCAAGGCCAGGCTTCAGGGGCCTGGAACAAACTAGGTGACTCAGTGGGCAGAGAGTTTAAATTGTCTTTGACTTGGTGAGCTTTTATTTGAGTCACTGTCTGTTTACCCCTCATACTGGCTGCTTAGGGTTTCTTGGTGCTCAGTGTTTACAAGCCTATGAACCCTGATACTGACCACATGTAATGTGTGTTAGGGAGTCAGTATCTAGATTGGACTTTTCTGAAAAATAGGTTTGTCCTAAATCAGAATACTTGAGGCCACAGGGGGAGAGCTTCTGGGTCCCTGCTGTGGCTTCCTTGCTGTCCCTTAGGCTGAGTGATGCTTCTCCGTGCTGAGGAAAGCCCATGGGGTCTCCTGGGGATGCCTCTGGGTTCTCCCTGACATGGGGGTCTGGTCCTGTCCTTTGTCGAGAGCAGACACTCCAGTTACACGAGTGTTTCTTGCTGTGCCCCTGTGCTGTCCTGGCTGCCTTCTCCACTTGGAGCTCCTCCAGGTTTGGTCTGTGGCATGGGTAGAAGTGCCCTCAGTGCCGTCTTGGACCCGCTGAAATCCCTTCCTCCTGTGGTAGCAGGTTGTGTGCCTTCCTTTTGGTGGCAAGAAATGAACCGAGCAGGCGAGCTCTACGGGGGGCCTCTGAGCCGAAGGTGCTGAGAGCGCTGGTAGTTTCGGAGTGCTGTACTTTGTAACATACTTCCACACACGATTGCGGTGGAGACTCGCAGCCGCCTTGTTGATTGGATTTTGTTACTAAATCTCATCCCTGTTTTACAGATGAAGAAATTGAGGCCTGGAGTTTTGATGTCTTATCCAAGGGCAGGTAGTATAAGAGGTGGCAGAACTGGGACTAGAATTTTCCAGTCTCTGAAATTCCATCTCTCAGCTTCTGACAACACTCATTTCGGAGAGACTCCCTGCGAGATGGAGGGGAGGGTATTTGGGTTTGACCTGGAATGTGCTTGGTACCTGGTTTCTGCCCTGTGACGATTCACTGAAGAAATGACTTTAACAGAATTAAACTGTAGCCCCTGTGAGGTGAACTGCCGAGTCACTGGCAGAGGTGAGACCTGACCCTTGGAAGGGACTTTGTTATGGTGCAGTGACTCTTTGCTTTTGGCAGGGGAGATGTGATAAAAGCTATGGGCTTTTTTTCCAGAAAATGCATGTGTTCTCATAAAGGAGACTTTGTACATGATTTCAGGAGGTTCATGGGCTACTCCTTCAAAAACCCCAGGTTCCCCAGTGAAGAACTTAGGGATAGTGATGGACCTGGAATCCTCTGACCTTGGCCAGTTGTCCCTGCTTGCCTCAGTTTCTCTGCTTTGAAGGCCCAAGGCCCCTTTCAGCCCGGCTGATCCCTCCCTCCACCCCCAGCTGGGAGACTTTGTCTCCAGAAGGGTTGGTTAATGGAGGAAAGTGCCCCAGAGTCATGGGTGTGGGCCGGAGCTGAGGTATTTGTGGCTAAGTGGCAGGGGTCCAGCGTCCTTGGTGGGTTTGAAATAGCAAAGTGATATTTGAGAGGGCTCTTCTTGGATGTGCTGAGCTGAGGTTCCTGCCAGGCGGGGAGTGTCCATGCCTGCCACAGCCCATGGGGAGAAGGGGGACAGAGGGGGTGGCCATGGGGGCAGGAGTAGAAGACCTGCAGCTGGGCTCAAGGAGCTGGGGGAGTACTGTCCCCCGAGATAAGCCAGCCTAACTATCTGCCCAGAGGTCCTGGCAGGTTCATGGCTTGCCTTTGGCTCTGACCCTTGGCACCCTTGTGTGGCAGATTAAAAAAACCAAACATACACATTTTTCCTCCATTTCTCTTGGAGCTTTGACTTTGTATTGAATCCCCTCTTGGGCTCCCACCCTATTTTCTTCAATTCCTCTTCACCCCAAACGCTGCCAGACTCTTCCATCGGTAGCTAATTAAACATTAAATGAAGAACTGGAATTGCATTTTGCCAGAACCCAGGCAATGTGTCCACCTTAATGGGTTTCAAGTGGCGGCAAGACCCCAGATTGCAAATCCTTGTCCTTTCTTTCAAGGCGGGAGATGGGGCGGGGGGAGCACTGGGGACCCAAACAAAGTTTTTGGCATCAGTCACTTCATTTGAACTCCCAGACCAGCAGTGTGCACCAGCCTTTTGCATAATGCCATCTTTGTTAGCTAAGCATTTGCAAACTTGGATGAGAATTAGCTCTGTGCCAGCCAGCACTTGGAGGGAGCTGGGAGACACCCAGCTCTCCTCACAGCGTCCTTAGGTCAGCTCTGTTTTATAAGGGAGGGAGGTTCTCCAGTGGGGACCTCAGGCAGAGAGTGCCTGGGCTGCGTCCCGGGACCTCTGCCTTTGCATGAGTGTGTCTGTTTAAGTCTTAAGAGAGAGAAGTGGTGAAGGGTGGGAGGGTGCTTGAGGCCTGTCAGCCAAGATAACAGAAATGTTACACTAGCTATAGCCTGTATTATGGTGTCTGAGGGTTTAGAGTATTTAGAAAAATTAATCTTTTTTAGCTTGGTAATAATTCTGACCATGGCACAAGTGCATTAGGCGATTCACTTAAACTTCTTTAATGCACGTTGCTGGGAGCTTACAGCAAATAGACAATCATGGCTGTTCGTTTTTGATTTGCCAGGGTAATGGGGTTTTCTGTGGACTTGATGAGGTGAGTTTTGGGAGTGTGTCTCTCTGCATTACTCCTTTCTTTTCCTGGGCCTTGAATCCTCTGGATTTTGAAGGATTTGGGCTCTGACTGGTGGCTTGAACCTATACCTGAATTCATCCTTACTCTTGTTACTTCCCGGCTGGGTAGACTCTGGGATCCTCAGATTCCCCATCTGTAAAATGGGGAATGATGATTTCTTTTGCATGGTTGTCATGAGGATTAAATAACATGATACATGTAAAATGGTTGTCTCTCTTTCTCTCTGGTTAGTGCTTGGTGAGTTTGATTGCTCTTCACAGCGTTAAGGTTTTCCCGGGAAGCTAAGTTATCTCCAATTTGTTTATCAGGGAGACCAAGTTAACCCTAAGGGAAGGACACTGAACACTTGACTTTCTCTGGGACATCCTCCTGGGCTGAGACTCCTAGGTGTGTCGGGGGGTGCCCTCCCTCCATCCAGCTGTCTTGCCTTACACCCTTGTCAGAGGCTGAGCTGATGGTCCTCCCACAGCTGGCACTGATAAATACTCGCCAGATGTCTGTGCCACTTATCTTTGTTGCACAGAGGGGTCCTGGACCACGCCTGCATGTGCTGCAGCAGAGCCACATGGGAAATCCCAGAGGCATCATGGCATCAGCAGGGCTCTAGATCTGAGTTTCGGCTTCACATCCCTGGCTAGCTGTGGGGCCTTTACTTTTCAAGGTCTGTCTCCTCACTGTGAAATGGGCACAAGGGCTGTCCTTGTGCAGTCTGCTGAATGGGTGCCTGGGAGAAAGGCAGGAAAAGCTGTCCTGGGAAGGCTGGTTGAGCTGTGAAGTGCTGTGTAAGTGTACATAGGATGGACAGATTGACAGTCCCTGTATCATTCCTTTTGATATGTTTCTTGCCATGGTAGGTGCTCAAGCCTCACCTGATTTTTTGCCTGGGTGAGCAGCTGAGCTGGTGAAGGGAGACACCAGCCACCATGGGTCCCCGGGAGCTGGTTCTTACCTTGACCTCTTTGTCTTTGGGCTTCCTGGGGTCAACTCCATTCCTCAGTCAGGTGGCCCCCAAACCAGGAACACCAGACACTGCCATGTCCAGGTTACCAAGTAGCTGCCTGTTTACTGGTTGAAGAGCCAGATGTCACCCAAAATGTGATCAGTGCTTAAAAAGAGTTGTATGGAACATCCTGCAGTGAGAGAGCAGCAGATATAGATAGAAATAGCAGAATTGCAAACAGTGGATGGAACTGGGCATCACTAATATCTTATAAGTGGGTAAACTGAGGCCCAGAGAACAAAGATCTCCACCTGCAGTCATTAGCAGGACTCAAACCTACAGACCCTACCAAGGTCCAGGACTCTTTCCTTTGCCTTGTGCTGCCTTGCTGTACTTTCTAGCTGGATGAACATGGGCACCTTAATTAACCTGTGTGCCTCAGTTTTCTCAACTGGAAAAGGGGATAATAAAATTTACCTACTCACAAGGTTGTCATGAAGATTAAATGAACTGGTACATACCTGCACACAGAACGTATACAGTAGGTGCATAGTTGTGCCTGGTACTATGTGAGCACTGCATAAATGTGTGCTCTTAGTTTTCCTATATCTCCTCCAGCCTGGTAGAAGTCCTGCTGTTTGATGGCAGCATTCACAGTGATTGACAGTTGGGGATAGCAGCAGAGGGATCTTGGGGCAAAACATGTACGCAGGAGAAGCGTGACCGACCTTTTGCTTGCTCACCTGTTGATTAGCTATCTGGATCCCTGGGTTTAGGCTGCTCCAAGTGATGGGGGTGGAGGTGTCACACTTGTCGCCTCCACACGAGCCCACTGCTTTGAGGATGAAATGGTACAGCACAGGGATGCCCTGGCGAGTGCTTGGCCTGCACTTGTGCCCATTTCCTCCTCTTCCACTTTGGTGCTAGGAGTCTAGAACAGGCTCTTTCCTGGCTTCCTCTGGCCCTCTTTCCCTATGGTCCTTTTAGTACTGTAGCATGTGAGGGGGCATTTTTGCTCCCCTGCCAATGGATCCTTTCGTAGAGTAGATCCATCTGGGAATGAGGCTGTCTCCCTGAGACCTGCCAGGATCTCCCCCAAGGGAAGACCCCTCTCTTCCTCCAGGAACTCCATAACTCTCTGACTCACTTGTTTTCCTGCCTAGGAGAGTTACTTGGGGCAAAGTGGAGTCTCTTCCCTTCCCTCTTCTTGACTAAAAGCTCCTTGAGGGCAGAAATTTCATTTTTATCCCCTTCCTCCTGGTGCCAATTGCGATCTCGAACAAAACCTGAGGTCAGTTAGACTTTGTGCCCTGAGAAGTGAGAAGGATTTGATCCTTGCCCAGGCATCAAGTGTGTTAGACACGTTTTAATGAAGAGTGACAAGTGGCACATGGTGAACCATTGTTTTGCAAATTGTGAGTTGTGACCCATTAGTGCATCGTGAAATCAACTTAGTGGATCATGACTAGCAATTACAAAAAAATAAACCATTGCATCGCACAGAATAAACATGACTGTTGTTTCCGGAAACCTCTGTTTTCAGTGATTTATGAGTGCCTGTAAGTGTATATATGGGAGAAGGGCCTGGCAATCCACTCCCAAAGCAATCCCAAAGCAGTCAGCCATTGAAAACCCTATGAGGGTCCCTATGAGTCGGATACCAACTCGACAGCACCTAACAACAACAACAAGATAAGTGTATATATGCCATGGATTTGCCGTATAAAGTTTGCCTTATTGGGGGCTCATTCTAAAGGTTGAAAGCCACTGACACACAGAGCTGAGGGTGAATCTTGGTTCCCTGCAAGTTGGGTTACTTGGCATCAAGTCATAATCAATTGTTGAGCCTCAGTTTCCAGATCTGTAATCAGAAGGAAATGATGCCCACCTTGGATAGTTGTTGAAGGAATTGTTTCCCAATCACATCTTATACTCCAGGGTGGTGTCTGGTGGGCACTGGGGACCTTTGTTTCTGCAGTTTGCTGCCATATTCTTAATGCATAGAATACACAGAAGGTGATCAGTGCAAGCTTGTTGAATGCTGAGTAAGCAGTAGCGTGAGGGAGGAGAGGGCCCCGGAGGGCAGGACTCTTGCATCTTAGTAGCAGAGTCCATCCACATGGCTTTCTAGGCAGGGCCCCAGAAGGTTGTAGCTTGTCCTGCCAGCTGGCAATAGGGCAGTTCCTTTTACCTGTTTGGGGTTGGGGAGGGGGTCACTGTTCCCCTACCCTTCACAGGGTGTTATCTGAACAGGTCTCGGGCCATGGCCACAGTAAGAATCCTGAGAATAGGTCTCAGGGTACCCTGTCTGACCCAGGTGGGTTCAGCCTCCAAATTCTCCATTCCCGCCTGGCAACAGCTGTTTGCACAGCTCCCTAGCAGGCTTTGTGTCCCTGCTCTTTGTGTGTTTGGGTGTAGTGCTGACATTTCACTTGTTTCATAGTCTTCTGACCTTAAGAAGCATGCTGCTCCCTGGGGCCGCTGTCTGAGGTTTTCCTCTGATCCGCCTTGCGTGGGGATGCTGGCTACAGCTTTGCACACTGGACAGGCAGAGCAGTCAGGTGGTGGGCGGTTCTTCTCAGGCTCTTGCCTGGCTCTGTGCTGTTGGGTGCCAGAGAGTTAGTGCAATGTCATGGATGGTACACCAGGTTTGACTGAGGTGACCAGGGTATGGTTCTGATTCCCTCAGATGATCTTGGGCAGATTGTTTGGCCTCTCTGAGCTGTTGTTCATCTGTGACATGCAATGATCTGAAAATAGGGCTGGCTTTTTCCTGTCTCTTCAGCTTTTTGGGGAGTCGGGTGAGTGTGTGAGGATGCTTTGCAAATTGTGGTCCCCCTTTGAGAATTTTTTTTCAAATTTGAACTTTTAAATCATGGATTTCAAGGAGTCTCAGTTTCCAGATGGGGAAACTGAGGCCTGGAGCAGGGTGGTGATGTGGCCAGTCTGTGGCCTCAGGGCTCCTGATGCCTGTGCCAACCACTGGCTCTAGAAACCCTCCACCCAGGAGGTTGGCACGTGTACCATGTCTGTGCCATCCTTCAGGAATTTTGCAGCTTTCTTTGGGAGAGGCTGAGTGCCGCCTGTGGCTTTGGCCACCCGGCCTGCGCTGTGTGGCAGACGCCCAGTGGGCAGGCTTGGTGTCGGGCGTGTGCTGCTGGCCTTTTCTCCTTGTCTTTTAGAAGGCTTCCAGTAGAAAATGTTATCCCCTCTCTGGAGGCCCTTCCCCTTGGCAGCGCCGCGCGCCAGATCCTGCTCCGCCCGCCGCTTGGGTTACAGGAGGCAGTTCTGGCTGCAGCTCCGGGCGCAGGTTTTCGCTGAGGATCTATGAGCCGGTGAGCCGCTTTGAAAGGGATTTTACAGCATGACAGGGAATTTCAGCCACCACGTTATCTCCGAATTGACCAATTGATGGTTTCAGCAGAGCATTTCAGCATTGGGGAAGCCAATACAATTTGAGTTAGTTGTGATGGCTGCCACTTTAAATACCGCAGTGAATTTCTGTCAGTGAGCTAATGCGTGGAATAGGGAATTGCACAAAACTTGATCACTAGAGTGCTTCGGTCGATTCTGACCCCAAGCTACAGAAAATGAACTTAAATCTAGTTGACTGTCGCCACATACTTTCTTTGGCATTATTTTGCTGGCAGCATCTTCATCAAAGGGAACTTGGAGAGGAGAGTGGGTGAAAATCAAAATGTTTGCTTCTGAGAGTCATCCATAGGGGGTTGAGCTGTGGGGAGTCAGGATGGTGGTTTCTTGGTGAAGGATAATTTACTAAGCAACAGTATTATGGTTCAATAGTAATTAATCCCTTATTTAATGAAGGACACTAATGTTTACTGAGCATTTACTGTGTGTACTAGTCCTTTAAGAAGGGTTCAGTTCTCTCCTTATTCAGACAATGTAGGGGACAGGACTTCTTCCTGAAGGAAAAATTAATAACAGTAGTGAGCAATTATTGAGTGCTAACTGCATAATTGTTCTAAGCATCTTGGGTTTTATCTCATGTCATAATCAGCAGCCCTGTGAGTTGAGTTCTCTTTTTATTCCTATTGTAGATAAGGAAATGGCAGTACTTTATTCAGTAATGTTGAAGGTAGAGCTAGATCTAGGTGGTTTTTCTAAGGTGCTTTTCACTATGTTACCATGCTGCCTTTTGAAGAATTAATATGAAGTTTGGCACCTTTTCTGCCTTATTAATCGATGACCCATTGCCCATTCTAGGGTCATTTAGTAATGGGCTGGCAAGTCCAGGTGGGATCAGGACCTGAGTGGGATGGGGGGCAAAACCTGCCTGGGGCCCTGGGGATCCTGACCAATGCTGGTCTTTTCCATGGGGCAAGGAACTGGCTGGTTTCTAACGACCTCATCCCGGTTAGGTAATGTTTTGCTTCAGGCTTATGTAATTTACAGAAAGGGTTCCTCAGCTCTCTACTTAGACTTCTTTACTTCTTTTCTTAAAGCCCTGCTACTCTTTGTGGAATCCATGCTTGAAAATATTTTTATATGCAAAGAGATTGTGTGCATTGAGTTGCCGTTATTTTTTTATTTTTGATGATGCTGAGAATCGAACCCACAGCCTTGCACGTGCCAGGCAAGCACTCTGCCACTGAGCTACACCCTCAGTCCAGAGTCACTATTAATTTTATTTATTTATTTATTCTTATTTATTTATTTATTCATTGAGACAAGGTTTCCCTATGTAGCCCCTGAACTCAGTATCCTCCTGCCTCAGCCTCCTAAGTGCTGAGATTACACACTGGGCTAGAATCACCCCAATTTTAATGAAGAAATATAAAAAACAAGAGCTATGCAGCTGTTGATTAGTACTTCTTAGCAGTTCCATGCAGTCAGTGCGAGCTCACCAGGTTGGTTGGTAGAATTGTGGTGGGCAGAAAACACTGGGAATTTCAGTTACATTTCCTGATTGCTGCTGAGCTTAAAAATATCATTGATGCCTCAAGTGTTTGCAGTAAAGTTTTCCAGAGACTTGGTCAGAACCATTAGGCTGGGGACCTCCGCTTGCAGCTTGCAGTACTCATGGAGCCACCTAAATGTGTCTTGGCATGGCCAGGGTTGGCCTCTGGGGCTCTTGTGTGCTTCCTGGGGGTCAGGGAGGTCAGAATAAAGAGTCCTCTGTGGTGGGTATACCCGAGGTTCTCTGCAGGTCAGCTGCAGCTCCTCCTTGGTAGCACAAGGAAGGCTTCCCTGTCAGGGAGCACACAGCTAGAAGTGTGGACAGCCCAAGGGGCACAGGACCCTGAGTGGAAAGATCCATCTGCAGAGGATGCAGCAGCCTGCTCCCTACCCATATCCCCTGCCCTTCTGAGCTGGCACCTCCTGGAGGAGATGGGTCACTGGACAGCAAGGTCCTCCCCACTTAATAGCTTGTACTCTTCAGTGGGTCATTGTGTTCTTTTTGGACTGCAGTTTCCTAGTTGTTAGCACAGGGACAGAGAGGGATACAAGAGTGATTTTCAGTAGCAGCAGTGACCGGCGTTTATAGCACAGTAACTCCAGGCCTGTGTGCAGCTGTGACATTTAATCTCCATAATACTCTCCAAGGCAGGGGCTATTATGATCCTATTTCTTAGATGAGGAAACCAAGGCTCAAAGAAGGGAAGTCATGAGCCCATGGTTATAAAGTTATTTAAAAAGGAAGACAGGATTTGAACCGAGGGCCCCACTCCTTGCCTTTGAGCCAGACTACTATTTTGACAAACTTTTGGATGATTTTGGATGATGGGACCTTGGGGAAAATTGTACTTTGAAAGAATTGGATCATTTCATTATAGAAATCTGTAAATGTGTGTCTTTAAAAAAAAAAAAATGTCAGTGACAGTTTGCTTCCCAGTGAGATGAATACAGATAAAACTATTTTGACTGTTAACTTATTTTGTTGCTTAAAAGCCAGTGACACATAGCATTGAATTTATTTTTCTTCACAAGTGTTTGCCACTTCTTGAATGACGTGTGTGAATTTGGGAATTGTCTGTTCTTTGGGAATGGAGGCTGCTGCACTGCATGTACTTAAGGTTTTGTCTTAAGAGGGACTTGCAAGAATTTTTGTTCAGGCCTGGGTGGTAGCTGAGAAGTGGCTGGAGAGCAATGTGGGTACCTGTGTCTGAGGAGGCTGATGGAGCCAGAGCACGTCACTCTGAAGTTAGGGTCATGGTGGAGAGCTGATCGCAGGAGTCTTTGTGACTAGAAGCCTAAATATTTATTCTGTTCTGTCCCTAATGAAAACAAATTGTCAACAGTTGTTCAGTAACTGACTAAATTAAAATCTGTAATTAGTCAATTAGATTAAAGAGTTGGCACAACCTGATTGTATCATGCTGGTTAGGTTATTAAGAGAAAGGGTGTGATTTTTAATTACTGAATGCTAATTTTGACAGTTTCAAATAGAAACAGACGTGGTTTCTCCCCTTTTTCCTAATTCTGAATGATTTGGAAAGTAAAGACACTCTGTGTAAACTTTGTTTTTTTGAAGGGAAATAATCAGAGAAGGCCTTCTGTAGGGTGGGAGGGCCTTCCGTGGAGAGCCCATGTTGGATTTAGTTGAGAGAGCTGGTTGGAAATCCTTCCTTTCTTGAAAGAGGCGTGGTATTGCGTTTGGCAGCTCTGTTTTGCGTTAAGTGAGAGCTGGATTTCGGCTTGGAGCATTCCGAGCCAGGGAGTTCTCTTTTAGGGTCTCCTGCATTCTCTCACCTGCAGGGGTTTTATGACCAGCACCCCCAAAATGAGAAGCAATAACAGACTAAATCCAGCGAGGAAGCCGTGTGAATGAATCTTGAGTGTATCGAGGAGACTCTAGATTGCGTGAGAAACGGAGGACTTTGTGCAAAGTATTTTCTCCTGCACTAGGTGCCCCTGAGAGAGGACGAATGAGTGTCAGCTCTGACTTTGTGGAATGTTCTTTTCTTCATGGAAAGTTCTGTATGGAATGCAGGTTTTGCTTTCTGGCTGAGGGGGATTCAGAACTGGGGGGAAATGAGGTGCCTAGGTGTGGGGATGGGGAAGAGAGGTGCCACTTGCAAGGAAGAGGGGCTTCTTGCTTGGGAGGAAGATGAGATCAGAAAACAGGACCACTTTATGGATTTAGAGGTGCAGCATGCCAGCCAGGGAATTTAGGGATGAATGTGGTGGGTCAGTTTGCAAATGGAGCAAGTCCTTCCTATTGTTTCTAGGGGGTGCAGTGCTGGTACCTGGTTTATGGGATGCAAACATCCTTGGAACTGGGGATAAGAAGACCCGAGCTCTCAGATCCCGGCTCAGCCTGGAAATGCTCTGCCAGGTGGCCATCCCACCTCCCTGTGTTCCTCCCCAGCTCCTGGGAATTTGGGTTGCAACAGCCAGAGAAGCGGCAGGGGCTGTATGCCTGGGTCACCTTATCTTCAGGACCTCAGGTCTTAGAAGAGGATCAAGCAGGAAGGCACCCCAGCCTTATTTCCCCTGGCTCTGAGTGTGTTGGGGAGCAAGGGGTTGAGACCAATGCCAGCCCAAGCCAACTGCTTAGGTTTCTGGGGCCACTCTGAACTGACCACGGGGCCAGCACACAGGCCTCCCTCTGCAGGCTGGTCTCATTGACATGTCTTTGGGATGCTTTCTGAAGTGCCAGTTAAAATGGCTTTTAGCTTTCAAGATTTCACATTTATAACTGTTGGCAGGCTGGGATTTAGCTCAGTTGGTAGAGTGCTGCTCTGCAGTCTCTGAGGTCCTGAGTTCAATTCCCAGCACTGCAAAATGGGAGAAGGATGTGGCAACCCACTCCCAAGGCAATCCCGAAGCAGTTAGCCATTGAAAACCCTATGAGGGTCGCTATGAGTTGGACTTGACTGGACGGCACCTAACAACAACAACAACTGTTGGTGATCCTGAATGAGTCTTCTTCTTCTTCTCTCTCTCTTTTTTTTTTTTTTTTTTTTTTTGGTATATGATAGATATACGGGTGCTGGGGAATCAAGATGTGAACAACAGAAGCTTTTGAGGGGCAGTGACCTGGGTTCTCACCCCTGCTCTGCTTGCAGAGTAACCTGTGCCAGCTGTGTAACCTCTGAGCCTCCATGTCTTCATCCATGAAGGGCGATTGCACTCAACTCAGAGTGCTATTTTGAGAGAATGAGGCAGAGAACCTTAGGAGATGTCCAGTAAATATTTCTAGGATAGACTGAAAAGTAGCCAGTCTTCTTGGGACGGTGTCCCTATGTGGGGGTCTATTCCAGAGCATGTTTAAAGGTATGAATAAATGAGAGGAAACATTTATGATGGGTGAATCGGTGTGTGTTGTGCATTTGGGTTTACGCTTTTGCACTCAGGATCTGTAGCTAAGGTTAGGAAACCCATAAGAGGTGGTGTGTGTAGGTGATGATGGTTGTTAGGTGCCATCAAGTCAGTGTCCTACTCATGGCAACCCTATGTACAACAGGCAAAACACTGTTGTCAGTGCTCCTCTGCTTTTCATAGGGTTTCAGTGGCGGATTTAATTTTTTGGTAGTGGGTTGCTGGGTTCTTCTCCCAAGCCTATAGCACCTGGTGTTCCCAGGTGGTCTCCCATCCAAGTGCTCACCAGGTCTGACGCTGCTTAGCTTCCAAGATCTGATGGGTTCCAATGCCACAGTGCTACAGCTGCAGGCTTGTGTGTAGGTTAGGGGTAGTAAATAGAAGAAAGGAAGTGACAGTGGTATGGGAGAATTTATTTTAATTATTATTATTGTTATTTTTTTTTGCAGCACTTGGAGGTTGAACGCAGGCCCTCCCAAGTACCGCTGGTCTGCACCCCTGGCCCATTTTATTTTTATTTTTTATCTTGAGACAGGGTCTTGCTAAGTTCAGCCTCTAACCTGTGATCCTGCCACCGCCTCCCCAGTGGCTGGGATTACAGGCGTGAGCCACCACGCCCCCGCAGAGAGTTTATTTTAAACGCTTCCCCACTGATAGATTTGTAGCCCTAGGTAAATAGGGAAGCTTGTAAAACTTGATTTTCTCCCAAAAGTCTGTTTTTGGTGGAGAGTAGGGAGGACAGAGAGGGCTGAGAGAGCTAAGTGCTTTTAGGTTAGACGTGTTTGTGTGTCCCCAGCACAGGGCGTGTCCTTCAGGAGGGCTGGGAAGAGTCTCATGCTGCTCCCTGCCCCCAAATGATCTTTCCCTCTCCCATGCCTGCAGCCCTGCCTTGTCCTGTCCTGGGAGTGAGGGGCTGTTGCCTGGGCTGTGTTCTGGCTCATCGAGGTATGAGCGAGGACTTCTGCACTCAGGATGACTTCCTGCTCCCTTCCTGGCCTATAGTTTGCTTTCTTCTTTTGGTTAGAAACATGTCCTCCCCCTGTCTCTTGGCCAGTCTGCTTTGGAGACATGGACAGGCAGCTGGGGTGGCCATTGCCAGGGAGGAGCTAGGGTGTGTCCAAACTGGAGGCCCATGTGAGCTGTTGAGGAATTAGAAGCTCCTGCTGTGGGAAAGACCACTGCAGAAAAAGCAAAACTAGATAGTATGGAGAGGTGAAAAGGTGGTAGACTTGTATGTTAGAAGAAAAAGTTGAGGGACATTTGGAATGTTTCAAGTGTTGAAATAAAAATCACAGCTGTATTTTGTTATTGCGGTAGAATGTGAACTCAGAAACAGTACTGCCAGGCTGTGGTTAGGGAAGAGAGTGGCCAAGCTCTTCTAGCACAGGGCCTTTGCACAGGCCATTCTTCCTCGTGGAGCACTTCCCCCATTTTTTTCCTCCTTCCTCCCCCATAGGAACTCTATTCCTTTTTCATGACTCCATGTAGGCTACTTGATTCTAAGAAACTTTGTAAAATCATTGTTGCTCTCCTAGGGGCAGGGCCTGTGGTGTGTCTCACAGTGGGTCCCATAAATTCAGGATCTGACATGTGATGGATACTGACTCATTTGTTGATTGGCTGCCCACTTTGTTTGAAAGTTTCCTGAGGTCTTAGTGCCCTCAGAGCAAGTCCAAGTTTGGCCGTTCATTTCAAGCCCTGGCCTTAATGTTTGCCTTTCTTTTCTGAAGTAGGTCTTTGGTGTTATTGATGGAATTCAGTGTGAAGCGTCCTCAGAAAAGTGTAGGAAGAGGCTTATTCTTCCCTTCACCCAGCTTCTCGCCAGCTCCTAAGGCCCTCAGGCAGGAAGCCCTGACCAGTTTCTGCTTGTTTTAGCAGGGCTGTGGAGCTGGTGGACAGGGATATGTTCTAGAACCCAGAACGCATTCACTCAGCCCAGGTCTTAGTGGGGTGCTAACCTAGGATGTTGGAATATAGCCCAATTCTGATTCATTGAACTCACCCGCATATCTGTGTGAAAATATTTTATTATTTGTCCCCCTGTAATTCAGGGTTGTTGGTGATTTTATCAGGCCTTACAAGTTTACAGTTGACCTTTGCATTATCTGAGAAGACTCCTGTTTGCTTAGCCAAGGATAAACAAGAGTCCACTGCTGCGGATCAGGAGCAGGTCCTGGGTCTTTGTGTGCAGCCAGTGGCTTCTAATTGAGTGGCTCTTATCTATTCTTCAGGGAGGGTCTGGCCACACCCTGCCGGAGGAGCTACTTTTTCTAAGCTTCCCATTCAGGCTTTTCTAAGCTCCTGAAATGCTTGCTCTCTTTATAAACAACCACTTTCTATTAAGACTATCCTAATAGTATCAGTTCAGGAGTACGTTTTATCCAAAAATGCACCTGTGGGTGTCATCACACATGTTTGTTTTTGTCAGATACTCATCTAGTCTGTTTAGTCTTTCATTCTTCAAATATTTGATACCTCTGCTGTGTGGCTACGGAAGTGAAGGACACTGGCAAATCCTTTGCCCTCACAGTGCTTATAGACCATTCTTCCCCTTTATCAGGGTTTTGTGTGTTTAAATGTTGGCTGCATGTCTTTAAATATAGGCTGTATCATGCTGGTTTAGATTGTCCCCCAGGAAGGCACAGCATGCTTACTTCCGCTTGTGGCCACTGCCTTGCCTGGTAGGAGTCAGGGAGGCCACCTTTCCCTCCTCTGTCTGGACCCCCACTGTGCTGTGGGGGCCAGATCTGTGATTTGGGGCCAGTTGCTTAGACTTAGTTACTGAGTGTTGGCTTTCTTTGTGGTCCCAGTGGAGGTGTGACCTGGGCTGAGCCAAGCCATTGGAGGGCCTTGTCCAGGTGTGGGTGAGGTTTGGAGAAAGTGAAGGTCACTCCTTGGGGAAACCAAGCAGGGATACAGTTGGAATAGAAATGTCATTGAAAGGCTACTGTTGTAGCAACATTAAAAAAAAAAATTGGTTATTGGAAACTGACATCCACAGAGGCCAAAATGAAAACGATGAAGGAAGCTTTTAGGGGCCACATTCTCTGAGACTTCAGTTAATTTTTCTAGGTTTTACCAAAAACACAAAATCCCTGCTGGCTCCTCCCCCCAGCCAGGGTTGGGGGTTGGGCATTGCAGCCACGCCTTTGTGGCCACCTCTGAGGCCCAGGTGCTGGCTACAGCGGCCACTTTCCTGTGAGTCAGCGAGCTCCGGGTGAGGGCCGGGGTCAGGGGCCGGGGCACCACGGGCTGCTGCTCCTCAGGAAGCTGGTGTGCTGACCAGAGCTGCCCTGCAGCCTCGAGATACACAGATGGCTCCTTCCCCCTCCTGCCTTCTCTCTGAAAATGTTTTTTAACGCGGAGCATGTGTCACCACGGCGTTCTTTTCACGAGGACAGAAATTGTCACTGCACACAGCAGAGAGACTGGTTCCAATCCAGAGCCGACTGTGGCCTGATCCTTGGTCTAATTATTTGGCAGGCGAGTTGCTGGGGCCGTGTTCAGGGCGTAATCAAGACTGGGGGCGTTTGGGCCTGGGGATGAGGAGGACCCCTGGTGTGACTTCGGCTGTCCACACCATGGATATAGCACTCCTCTCTGGAGCTGCAGTGTCTGCTGACCCAGGGGGAGCTGAGGCCTCCCCTCCAGGAGGGAGGGGCTCAGAGCCACCTCTCTGGTTAGGTTGGCCACTGTCCATGTTTCTCCCTCTGATCAGAGAGCCTCCCTTCTCTGGGTTTTTGGGCTCTCTTTGTCCCCATTGCGGAACCCAGAATGCCCCTCCCAGCCCCTGGAGCCTGGCACAGTTGGTGTTCAATACAGTCTGGTGTTTGAAAGTGGTTGGCTGTGAAGGACTTGAGGCACCATCAGTAGTGTCCTCATAGTGGGAGCAGGGACCCTGCTGCCCTGGGCTGTGCCTGGCATACTGTCTGGCTCACATATTTGGGTAAATAAAGCAGGGTCCAGAGAAAGCAGGGCGAAGAGAGGACTGAGGTCTTTTGGAGGGGGCCCTGGTGGCTTGTAGCTTTCTTCTGCTGTGGTGACAGTCAGCTTCCCTGGCTTCACCCTTAAACTGTCCTTTTCTCGGTGCGATCCTAGGCGCTGATACCAGCTTTGCTTTGTCGATGTAAGATGTGATGGGATCATGTCTCTCTCCTGCTAAACCAAAGTCGAACCAGAAACAAGACAAAACAGAGCCTTGATAAAGACAGTCCTGAGGTTCCCGGCCCCAGAAGTGGCGGGGCTGAACTCAGTTGCATGTAGATTTTGCCGTCTCTGTGGCAGACCTCTTCCTCCCAGAGCTGAGCAGGCACTGGGTGCTCTCACCTTCAGTGTAGATCCATCAGCACAGCCGCCCGGTGAGGTAGGCAGTGTGGTCTTAAGGAAAGGAAAACCAAACAAAGGGGCTGGCAGGTGGGATTTTAGAGAGCACCTGCGGTGCCCAGTGAGCATGTTGCTGGCGACCCTCCCTGCCACTAGAAAGCCTGCACCTTGCCCTGTGCAGCAATGTCACGTCTGTCACTGGCTGACACTTTGAGGGTTTTCTTTTCTTCAAATAAATAATTCTTTGTCTATCTTCAGGGTGGCAGATCGGGACTGGAGAGGCCCCTGTCAAAGGCAGCCTGGCTGACTTTGAACAAGAGGGCTGGAAGGGGACCTGGAGGCAGGAGGGTCTATAAGAGCCAGGGTCCAGGCCAGGCTTGAGGGTGTCAAGACACCTGGAACCACCTCTTAAGATGGGTGGTGGCGGATTTCTTGCCTGGGGATGTGTGAGTGAAATATTAGACTGAATGAGGAGTTAGTTCCTTCCTCCTAGGAGAAAGCAGGCTCTTTCTTCCTGTGCCTTTGTCTCTCCTCCCCTTTGTCCCAGCCCTCCAGCTCTGTGGCCTCCCATCCCCCAGCGGTTCCTTCCTTTGTTGCCCCGCTGGCCACTCACCAGTGAAACTTAACTCAGCCACCCCGCTGCTGCCGTTGGGGCAGGAGTAGTTAGTAGGGCTGAGTCTGCTCTCAGCATTGTGGACTAAAAGGAACCAGTTGCCCCAGCCTCTGAAAAGGGGTGGTTTTGAAGTTTGGCATTGGCTGTTCAGAGAGAGCAGCGTTGTTGGGGGTTTCTGCCTGACCCACAATGATCCATGGTTGCAGCTGAGGTCAGGACTTGGCTTCATAGCTCTTCTCTGGTTTAGGGTCCTGGGATGTCTATCAAAGCCCCTCTTCCTCCTGCCTTGAGTAGTTCTAAGGCCTTTTTGGTCTCAAGTTCTTTGTGCAGGGCCTGGAAATATAGGCATGCTAAACTCTTAACAAAGCACATCCTACACTCCAGGATTGTGAAGTATTCACATTTGTTACAAGATGCTATCTTAATCCTTTTTAAGCAGGGGTCTGCAGTCCCCTGTACTAGGGTCTTATGCAAAAATCAGAGGAGAAAAACAAAATTGGGGAGAATCTATCAGGAACTAAAGTTGCTGAGGAAATGGGAGAGCTGAGTTTCCCTCCATTCTTTGTGAGGAAGATGAGAACTTTGCTGCCTAATTTCTGAACTGATGGCCAGAGAGGCCTGAGGGCCTCTGCTTCTGGGGGCTGTATGACCAGGCTTATAGTATCAGTTGAGTGCCTGGGGCCTGTGGAGGTTGTACAGAAGGGGTGTGGATCTGGGCCATGCCCAGGCCAGGCGGAACTATGGTCAGTTGGTGTGGCTTCATTGTTGCCAGAAAGACTTCCTTGCTTACTACATTTGATTTATTGATTTTAATTATACATGTTTAAAATGACATGTAAATTTAGAAGTGTTATATTTCACTCAACTTACATGAAACATTCTAGAACTTCATATGCATTTTCTGGCTGTCCCAAAAGCAACTTTTTCTTTTCTTTGTGTGTGACCTTTCTGATACGTATCACAAACATTCCACCTCAGCTGTCGGAGGTGTATTAATTTTCAGTTTTGTGTATGATGCTGTCTCTAGGCATTTTGTCCACAGCCACAGGGACTCATAATTAACATTAAGACAGTTAGCACTCAGGAGGTTGAAGAGGGAGGATTGCAAGTTCCAGGCCGGGCTGGGCTATATGGTGGGACCCTTTCTTAAAAAAACAAAACCAAAGCAACCAAAAAAAGACAGTTGGCTCTGTAAAAATGTGTTTCATAGGTACCCACTGCTGGAAATGCTCCAGCAGGCTTGATCCCCTGTGCTGATGCTGGGGAGTGGGTGGCCCTGAGTGTCAAGAGCCTGGGTGCTGGAGTCCCATCTCTCACCACCTGAATGACCACGCCACTTCCCCAAGCCTTGGTGTCCTCATCTGTAAAAAGCAGGTGAGAGCAGTGCTAAGGCACTCTTCTCAGGATTAAGTACATGTAAAATTCAGAATGGTGCCTTGTATTCAGGAAGCTCCCAGCACTTGCACTGTTGGAGGCTAGGCCGTCACAGCACTCCTGCCCTTACGGTTTACAGAGTGACCTTGAGGGCTTATCAGGCCAGGCCTAGAGGTGGACCTGTGGGGCAAGCCAGGACCACAGTGGGTTTGGTTTGGGTTTGGGTTTTGGAAGGGTGAAACCATTCCAGCAGAGAGGGTTGTGTTCAGCTGGGGAGGCTCGGTAATGGGATGATAAGGCATGGCCTGTGGCCCTCCACCATTGATCGATTGTCCACCTTTTAAATGTAGTGCTTGGGACCCGCCTGCTGGCATTCCGAGAATGGGGTGTTTTAAATGTCCTTGGTTTGGGGACTGTGTGCCCAGGAAGTGAGAGAAGCCTTTACCAGTCTGTGGAAAGGACTCAGAAAACAATAAGGCTTTGTCTTATAACAGTTTGATTTCAGAGCTGGCAAAAAAAGCTTACCTGGAATTGTAAGAGGCCCAAAATTCTGTGTGATTTGTGTCATTATTACGGTCATCATTCATTGGCTGCAGGGGGACACACTCTGGTCCTTGTTTGGGATGGACAATGGCTGAGGTGTGTGTCAAGGACATCCAGATTTGTGGGACAGATTTGCATTGCCGTTTGTAAATAAGTGCTGCTTTGAATACCCACCTTTGATGTGCCTGTGGTGGAGGAGCTGGGATTCCCGATTTAGATATTTGATGTAATTTGAAACTGAAACGACAAAAGTACATCTCATGAGAAAAGAAGAGTAAGGGGCTTAAGAGCCCCAGGGTGGAAGTTGTCACCTAGCTGGGACTTGGTGGTTTACAGGAGTCAGGGCCGACCACATGCCAAGGGCATGGCCTCAAAGCTGGCTTTCCCCTCATACTGCACTCAGAGATTTAGAAAATCAGGTTGGAACAGGTGATGTGTGCAGTTCCTTTTTGAAGCTTCAAGTGCTGCCTTCTCCTTCCAGCTGCAAACTCCTCTGTCCCTTGATTAACTGTCTCTGGGTGCACTGAGAACTGGGCAGTTGAGATGCTGCAGAGTTGGTAGTGTGAAATCAGGGTCAGATGCCTTTCAAAAAGTGGAATCAAATGGACACAAGAGCTTGAGGAAGGGGCTGAGGGCAGAGGAGAGCAGGATTCTTTTCCTAGTAGACCCCCTGTATGTCACTGTATTTGCGTGTGTATGTGTGTATGAGAGAGAGATAGGCCAGCAGACATGGTGGCAGGGGTGGATGGGGAGACTGAGGAAGGGGGAGAGGTCAGGAGTGGATGGCCGGGGGAGGGGCCTCCATTTGCCTAACTGGTCATTGCTCCTGGGGATGGGGCCACACCAGCACAAAGGCTCTTTCCTTCCCTTTCCTCTCCCTGCCTGCCCCTCCTTTCCCCTGTCCATCTGTCCCCCTGCCTCTCTTCCTTCTGCCCACCCTGAGCCTGGTCAGCCTTGTGGCCCCCCTCTGGCCAGCTGCTGGCCCTGGGCAGCATTGCCTTTGCTTCCCTGCAGACAGGGTTGTCTGCCGCCTGGACCAGGGGTGGGCAGGCTGCTGCAGCTCCATGCCATGCTAAGATAAAGTCCAGAGCAAGGCTTTGGCTGGGTGTCTTTCTTCCACAGCTGGTGTATTATAGGAACAGTTGTGGGCACTCCTATGTGCTTGCTCCTGACCATCACTTCTGCCTGGAGACAGGGTCTCCTGGAGAGAGAACAACAGGAGGGCGTCTCCCAGGTAGTTTTCTGGAGCCTGTCTCCTGGGCACCACAACTTGACACTCTTGGAAGCCACGAGTCAAGTGTAGGTGCTTGAAATGAAGTACTTTGTGGCAGCTTCACTCAGTGTCAGAATGGAAGTGAGGCATAGGTGCTGGCGGGCTAGTGAGGGCAAAAGTGTCTTGTTACCACACAGACCCTAAACAGTGCCATGTGGTCAGCCCACCATATATCTCTGTCAAATGAGTGAGTGGATAAATGCGTATGCGCTGATTGACCCTAGGCAGGAATAATATACCCTAAGAGGTTTGTCATCGACCTCTGGGCTTTTCTGCCTTACCCTCAGTTTCTCCACCCATAAAAGGGCAGTAACCTATCTTGGTCAGGCTGTCTGTGGTTATTGCCTGCATGCTCAGCACACTGATCTCTTTCCAGAGGGGTCCCACCCGTCTCCTGGGGACATGGGGACAGAGTAGGCCGTGGACTCACTTACCAGCTAGTGGAGAAAGTGGGTAGGCAATGTGGCACTCTGGCTGGTTTGCTGCAGGACAGGGTTACCTGTTAGGAGAAGTCCTGCAGTAAGTCCTGCAGTAAGGGGTGGGGTGTAAGGCTGCTGCTGTTCACATCCTCTCAGAGTGTCCTCCTGCCCATTGTCTCTGGTCCCTGGCTTCCTGCCTGAGTTGTGCTTGTGCTTAAGCTGTGGTCTTTTCACAAAATGAGGACCAGAAAATGTCTTAAAGCAGGTTTGTGCCCTACAGGTCAGTAAGTTTCCTGATATTTCAAGCTGGATTCAGTGAGGTTGGCATTTTGGATTTTTGTTTTTGCAGGGGAAGTACTGAGAGAAGGAACCCAGGGCCTCACACATGCTTTGCAAGGGCTGTATGATTGAGTTGAGCTAGACAGAGTCTAGCAAAGTTATGCAGGTTGCTTCTGGCCTTGAACTTGTGATCCTCCTGCCTCCTCCTCCCGAGTTGCTGGGATTACAGGCTTGCATTTTAGAGTTTTCAACTGCCTTTAGGTTCCTAGGGAACCAGGACTGGGTGAGTGTGGATTTGCTTCATGTTCTGTTCCCTGCCAAGTGGGGTGGGACAGAGGGAGAAAGGGGATGGGAAAGCATGAACTGCACAGTCCAGCTGTGTTCATTGCCTTGCTTCTGAGTCTCAACTTCATCATCATGAAATGAGGATCATGTCAGCATCTGTCATAGAATGGTTAAAGGTGCCGTGTGAACAAATTTCACACTGGATGGTGTTATGTATTTGGTATTGATGATCCCAGAAAGGCTTGGACTGGTTTAGAGCCTGTGGGTAGGAGGGGCAGGGCCAGTGGTTCCTGAACGGACTGATGATGTCCATTTGTGGCTTGTCATAGAGGGACAGGCTATCCCAGGGGTTTACTCAGTGTAGCCATTGTCCCAGAGCCTGTGCACCCTTGTGAGTAGCTGTGAGAGCCAGGCCAACCATCTGCCTGGCTGTTCTGTCCCTTGGCCCCGCATACTCTGTGGGCTGCCCACCAACTGGCTTCTGCACCCATCTTGCAGGTCCCACCAGCATCTTAACAGCACAGCCTACCTTCTGAAGCTTGGAATCAGCCCTGGCGTCTATGTCAGCTCACTTTGCCTCCCTCCAAGGCAGCTTCCAGCCAGTACCCATTTGCTCTTTGAGCCCTCTGTCCCCTTGTCTTGTGAACTCCCTGTGCACTGGCTCTGTGGGAAGTATCAGAACGGCCTGTCTTTCCTGTTGAGCAGAACGAAGGGATAAAAAGCACAGTGATGAGCCCCAGTGGCTCACAATAACACAGTTTGATGGTCAGAACCCATGTCTCTCAGGGCCAGCCCAGGACCCCCAGCCTAGGCACCCTGGTGTGCAGCCTCGAGTGTAGGTAGAGGGTGGTGGATTGTGCACGGAGAGGCATCCTGATTTTCAAAAACAACCTTTCCTAAGCCACCTAAGTCCTCCTAAGGCACAATCAGAGGCTAGATTAGCTGAGTTTCCTCAGTCCGTCTAAGCTCTGTAAATAAAATCCTGAAGGTGGCACCTGCTTTTTATAGACAAGGAAACTGAGTCCCAGGCAGGGAAGAGGCCACCTGCGTCAACAGAAAGGGGCCCTGGAGCATGTTGAAAATTTCACTTTGGCAGCAGGCTGGTAGGTCTCACTTTGCTCCCAAAGCTATTGCCATTAGCAACCTACTTCCTCTGTTGGTTCTGGGGGCCCTTGCAGGGAAGTGGGAGGAAGGTGGAATCATGACTGTCAGTTGGGGCAATCAAGTGCCTGTGTCACTGAGTTAGTAGAAGTGACTTTGGGATGAGGGCCTGGGCATGTTGAGCCATCTGTGCACAAGTCCATGGGTTTGGTGTTAATTGTGGCCCGTCATGGGGTGATCATATGCAGGGGCATTGCACTTTGTGCACAGATATGTCCTGTCCCCCCACAGAAGACTAGAAAAGGAAGAAAAGCAAAAGAAAAGAGGATGGCTTGGCAGTAAGGTCTGCTGGAGTCAGTACACTTTGCTTTTGTCCTGGTCCAGCTGTTTTCTACTTGTGTGGTCTTGGGTTAATCACCGTGCCCTGCTGAGCTATCCCTTAAAGGGAGGTCACGATAGAGATGTCCACAAGCAGTATGGATGTGCCATGCGGAGCACCATGCCTTACACTCCTGAGGCCCCAGTCAAGCATTGCTGGTGCAAGAAGAGTTGGAAACCTGGGGCTGGTGAGTTTCCAGTCAGGTGGTTACCAGTTGTCAAATGATACCAGGTCCTGCTGGAGTCCAGCATAACAGTTGTTGTTAGGTGTTGTCAAGTCGGTGTCCGATTCATAGTGACCCTATGTACAACAGATGAAACACTATTGTGCTTCTCTGCTATTCATAGGGTTTTCAGTGGCTGATTGTGTTTTGGGAGTGGGTTGCAGGGTCCTTCTCCCAAGCCTACAGGCCCTGGTGTTCCCAGGCAGTCTCCCATCCAAGTATTAACCAGTCCCGACCCTACTTAGCTTCCGAGATCTGATGGGATTGGAGGCCACAGTGGTACAGCTATAGGCAGCATGACAGAGGGTACAAAATTGAGCGAGGATTGTGTTGATTGCTATCTGGAAGAGCAGATAGACTAATTGACAAGGCAGATTATGGTCGGGTCTGGGAGGGAATATAGGCAGGATTTGAAGGGAGCCCAGAGGGTGGAGTTGCTGACTGCTTTGAGGGTGGGGAGAGCTTCCGACAGGGGATGTTGTAGCTAGGCCTCAAAGAAGGAATGAGAAAGAGAAAATGGGAGGAAAAGGTGTCCAAAGTAGGTGCAGATCCTGGTCAGGGAGGTTGATGGCCCTTGAGCACTGGTAGTGGCTGACATTTAAAAGGCTTAATCTGCTCCAAGTATTCTGCGTGTATGAAATAGTTCAGTCCTCATAACTAACCCTGTGGGGCAGGTGTTATCCTGTTCTGCAGTTGGCAAACTCAGCCACAGAGAAATGAGGAATTTTGTCCTGGCTTACACAGCAAGGGGACTCAGCCTTCTGACTTCCTCTGAGAGTGATACTTCAGAGACCATATGTAGCCTCTGAGTCACTGCCTTGCCTTGACGAGAACCCAGTGCTAGTTGCTGGGAGATGCTCATTAACTCATAGGTTGGAAGAGTGGATGAGGCCCTCTTGCCTCAGTGTCCTTATTTGTAAAGTGAGTATAACCCATGTCCGTGAAACAAGATGAGGTTCTTGGGTGTGATTTACTCTGTGGGGTGTGTTCGGAGAGTGCATTGTGGTGTGGGGAGCTGCCGCACTCCCAGTTCCTTTACCAGGTGCAGATGCAAGTAGAAAGGTATTGGGTCTAAAGGCAGCCATTCTTTGCCCCTGCCTTACCATCTTTGTTTGAGAGGTCAGGAACTTAGTATACTTGGGCAGGGTTAGATAAAATGTGGGCAGGGTGCTCAGCACAGTACTGGCACGTGTACAGCCCCCGTAAACAGTAGTCATTTTAATTACTGTGTCTTATCTCTCAGTATTGGTAATTATCATCTGTCGTCCTCTCATCAGTTCTGAGGGTGACTTTAACTTCCCTTTAAAGAAGCAGGAACAGCTTGAAGGGTGGGTAGTATATCCAAAGTCACAGTGATTGGTAGACACATCGAAATACCACATTAGGTGTGTCTCCATCCCTACACTCATGTGCCACATCACAGCCTTTCCCATGTGTTACAAATTAGGCCGTAAAGTCGCCCCCTGCTTCCTCTGAGACAGCCTTCTAGAGCATGCCAGTTGTGTAAAGTGAAGTTGCTCATACCCAGGTGATGTCTCCATATGCTCTTTCTCCCACAAGGGCTGAGCTCATGAGCATCTCCACCCATGGGCAATGCAGTTTTCCTCTGGGCCCTGGTGTGGTAATGTACTTGAAACCCAGTCTCAACTCTTGGTCTTGCAAGTCCTCTCCGGAGAATCCAGACCAGGACCGATAAGGTTATAGAAGTGAGGCAATGGAAGAAGCATCTGCAGCCTTGGGGCTGCAAGGAAACCCTTCCTGGAGCCCTTTAGCAGCACCCTCTTTGAGCGGTCTCCTGGCAGCTGCATCATTGCCCTTCTCCTACCACACCACCACTAGAGACAGCTGGTTGGCCCTGTCATTTCTCTTATGGGGCCAGTTTGGGGGCATTTGAGCATTCAGGTCCCTGGATCATTTGTGCCCGTGACACTGTGCCAGCAACATTGAGAAGAAGCACCAAAGACATAGGAATCCCTTTATCCTGTATGACGGGGGGGCCAGAAAACCAGGGCCTGAGTCTGTTCCCAGGTTTAGAATCAAGCTAAGCCACGCTTAGGGCTGCCACCACCCTTGGGCTAATTCTTTGTTGATTTGGAAGCCTCTTCAGGATTGTGTAGTGCCTCAGGGCCACTCTTGTGGAGGACTGTAATCCTTTAAATATAATAACCCCCTGCACTGGGAACTGTATAGAATGGGCTCCTGTACACTAGCTTTTTGGCACCCTCCAGCAATCCTGGGGGAGTGAGAGACAAGGCTTATTATCCTGTTTTGTTGATGAAAAGGCAGGTGGCTCTAGTGACTTTCTGAAGTCACGTGTCCAGTGTATGATGAAGCTAAGAGTAAAAATCCAATCTGAAGGCCAGTGGTGGTATATAAGACAGATGGTAAATGCTTGGCTCATGCTCCAGCATTCTTCCCTTGCTCCCGTCAGACATTGCAAGTTGATCACAGTAATTCTTTTCCTGCCGACCTAGGGTTCAGAATATTTCAGTACAGCATTCCATCTAGCCATTGTCAGTTGAATAACATTGGCATGCAAGATGAGTTCATTAGCTGGGTGCAGAGGTGCAGGTCTGTTAATTCTAGCAGCTTGGGAGGTGGAGGCAGAAGGATCATGAGTTCAAGGCCAGAGGCAGCCTGTGTAACTTAGTGAGACCATGACTCAAAAATAAAAAATAACCAGGCTGGTAGAGCACTTGAAAATTGTGTGTGAGGTGCTGGGTTCAACCCCCAAATACCAGAAAAAAAATGAGTTTATTGTCATCAGTGTCAAACACCAGGCTGGAAGTTGACCAGTGCTATTGTGCGAGGTTCCTGGTTATCTGAATTTCCAGGTAAGTGAAAGTTGGATGCACACTGTAAATGAATCCCAGTTGGAAGCGCTGGACCTGTCTGACAGAGCCAACTACCAACTTCCAGGAAGGCCCTGGAGAATCTTAGAAAGATGGGCAGTGTTTGACAGAAGAAAGGCCGCTCAGATTGGAGTGGCAGATGGTGATCCAGAAGGGCACGGAAGGCGGGACAAGCTAATTGTGGAAACAAGATTGAACCCTGCTATTTGGAGGAAGCATGCCCCAGGGAACATGGATACCTTTCTCCAGATACTCTGAGTTCCACTTGATGTTTTGATTTCCTCTGGGATGTTCCAAGAATGGCTCTTCACACCATATAAGACCCTCATGGGCTGGGGATATGCCAAGGGATGTCTGTGAAAAAATTGGGAAGTGTTGTGCCCAGAGCATTTTTTGAGGGTACCATTCTTGGGAATCCCATCTCAGCTATAAGGACAGGGTCAAGTTCTCAGAATGGTAGGGAGTCTGAGTAACTGATCCTGCCCTGGACATCTTCATAACATCAGGTTTGAGCTGGAGGTTTGACCTGCCCGTTCAAGTTGAACCTTGAACTCTGCACCTCTCCTTTTATAGCCAGAACACAAGAACAGAGCACCACAGGACTACTTCTCCAGTCTTCCCTTCACAGAGACACAGGAACCGCCTGCCATGCTCACCTAACTAGTGCCTCTCTTTTTGATCACATAACTCTTCAAACATTAGCTGGTTTCTTACTGTTAGCCTCCATGTGGATGTTCTTGACCTTAGATTTCAAGGTGCCTTTTCATCTGTCCACCTGGCTACCTCATGCTTTTTGTTTTCCCAGCCATGTTCATCTGGTTCCCTGACCTCCTGCCTTCAGGCAGGCCTTCCTGGCCATCCCCTGCCCTAACCCAAGGTACCTCTTGAGGAACAAGTTCAGCTGAAACCCTTACCTTCTCTAGGAAGCCCAGACCACCTCCCACAAATCTAAGGACAATAAGCTGTAACAGTGAAGCAGAACCCTACAGAATGCAAGCTTTAGTCACTTCTGATTGACTTTTTTTCCGTTGAGCAAGAAAATATTTTCTTTAAATGAAGCCTTGACATGGAAACCCAAATAATAAAACAGAAAATGGAGCTGTCTTTGTGTGTAAGGGCAAACCTTATGTACCTTCGTGACTCCCTTCCTGGCTCCCATAGGGTTTGCCTTCAAGGGAATGTGATTGGGCTAGGGGTGTACCTCAATGGCAGAGTACTTGCCTAGCATGTGGGAGGGCCTGGGTTCCATCCCCAACACGGTTAAAAAAGAAGAAAGAAAAGAAAAAAGAAAACAAAGATACTCTTGATTTATTCAGCTTCCTGAGGGAAGGGTTGTGCCCAAGATAAGGAGGTGATGAATTGGCTGAGGATCTCTAGCGAGTGAGAGTCATGGGGCCCCAGGTCTCCCTGCCACTTCTAGGGGACTTTCAGTCTGTCAGCATTGCTCCACTCTTCAGTGAGAATGTTCAGGTCCATTTCAGGAGCAGGTCTGCAGCCAGATCTCTGGAAAATGCAGGTGGAGAAGTTCTTTCATACGGAGCTCCTCAGAGTTTTCAGTACATTAAGATGCATTGCAGGGTAAGGTGTGGAGGGATAAATGCTACAAAACAGTCATTGGGAGGCTGTTTTGTTTTGGTTTGTTTTGTTTTGTTTGAAACAGGATCTTGCTACGCAGCCCAGGCTGGCCTTGAGCTTGCAGTCCTCCTGCCTCAGACTCGTGAGTGCTGGGATTATAGGCTTGTTCTCAGGCTTGTTTGACTGTGGGCCCTTCTCTGGTTGAGCAGTCCTAAAACTTTCAGAAATATTCCAGGTTAGGTTGTGACTGGGTTGTGAGTTTTTGTTAGGTGCCACCAAGTTGGTGTCCAACTCATAGTGAAATAGTATTGTTAGTGGTTCTCTGCTATTCATAGGGTTTTCAATAGCTGATTTTTTTTTTTTTTTTTTTTTTTTTTTGCCAGTGGGTAGTGGGGTCTTTTTCCCAAGCCTGCAGCACCAGGTATTCCCAGGCGGTGTCCCGTCCAGGTACTAACCAGGCCCGACCCTGCTTAGCTTCCGAGATCTGACAGGATCAGATGCCACAGTGGTATGGCTGCAGGCGGGTTGTGCGTTAGTACGTGATTTTTTTCTCCCCAAAATGTAGAGAATCGTGGGGTCCAATTGGCAATCCAAGAACAAGTCCCTTGGGCTGCAATATAACATTGCCATCATTCAGAGCCTTCTGTCTTGCTTCATTTGAGCACCTGTTCTGGTGTCAGGGGAAGGGCTCCCATGGGTCCTTCCATGCCGTTCAATGTTTTCCATCTATTTTAGTGATCACCAAATATTCTGCTGGGTGCCACAGTCGACAGTCCCTCACTATTAGTTGTTTCTAATCTTCCACTTGAGTTGTTTCACATACAGATCGTTCCCAGTTTTTCTCATGTTGTAAGCAATACTGTGATGAACATCCTCATGGCCAAAGGTTTGTGCACATAGACATGACAGTATTCTTAGATGTGGCACTGGTGGGTTCTGTGACACAGAGAGCACGTTTTGGAAGCAGAAGTCCATCAGAACTGCCAGAGTGTTGCCTCATAAAATGAGCTGAGTTTTCACTTCCCAGCATTGTTTCTGGGGAAGGTTTGGAAGGGACCAGCTGTAGAGGCAGCTTTGGCCCAGGTACCTGGTACTGGGGAAGTAGAGGAAGGCCTGCTGCAATTGGCAGTGCTGCCTTATCTGCCCATGTGGCCCTGGAGGGCTGGAACACCCCGCTCATCACTTCTTCACTCATTCTGCCATTGCTGTGCTTGAGCATCGGGCCCTGTGGGGACTTAATACATACTAATTGATTTAGATTTAGATGTTTTTCCCTGTGTATGAAGTCAGTAGTGGAAACCCATTTATCTGAATGCTTTTTATGTCCCTGAAACCTTGTGTGAGAGGCACAGATTGGACTGTAGAGACAATGGGGCACCAGGGACCTCGCTCACAAGGAGGTTTCTGTCTCCACTTTTATTGCCTGGTTCTTGCCTGACTCCTTGGTGATGGCTGGTGGCTCAGGAGGGAGTTTCAGGGGTGGAGTTTGTGGGCAAGAGTATTTGGTGGAGGGTTTTTGTACTTTCTTTTGCCCGAGTAGATTGTTTTGGAGGACTGACTCATAGACTAGGATTAGCTCTCAGATACCGTCTCTGGATCTCGAAAGAGAGGGAGGAGGCCCTTGCCTGGCCTATCAGAGCCTTGCATGCTGTATCACATGATCCCCAGGAAGACCCACAAGGTAAACAGTGTCATGCTCCCCTTTCCGTGTGAACAGTGTCACTCTGCTGTGAAGGGAGGGGCACTAGTGAGGCTGGAAGCAGGTTTGTCCAAATCCAAAGCCAGTTCTTACCAAGGTAATGATGTCATGGCCCAGAATATGGAACAAATGAAGGGTTTGAGCTGAGTTGCCGATGACTCTGCCCCACATTGCAGGACACAGGAGTAGTATCATTAGTACTCTACTTTCAGAGTTGTGTGGCTAGCAATGACATACATAGCTATGAGTACAGAATAAACTGTGCAGTGCCATCAGAAAGGTGTTCATAGCAGCTCTAAGCTTGGGAGAGCAGGTAACCCATACAAAGAATCAGGGAAGGTTTTCTGGAAGGAGTGTACTTTGTTGGAAACTTTGATAATATTAACTTAGCCCTGACTTTGTGCCACACAATGTTCTAAGTACTCAACTCATTTAACTAAGTACTAACTCATGTAACTCAAACCAATAACTGCAGTCAAAACTGTGATTAGTGTCCCAGATGAGGAAAACAAATAGAGAGAAGCTATGTAATCTGTCCATAGTCACACAACTAGTAGGTATCCTAGTCAGGATTTGAGCATAGGCAGCCTGTTTCTAGAGTTGGATCTCTTAACGGCTGGGTTGTGCAGCCTACCAGATCTCAAGAAAGATCGGACCAGAGGAACCTGTGTGACCAGGGCTGGGGGAAGGGCAGCTGTTGGAAGATCTGGGAGAAGGCAGGGTGTCCAGGGGAGGTGGAGTGGGAGTTCCTGCTGTAATGTGTCTGGGAGAGCTTCTGTCCCCTTGTACCTCTTGCCTCCTTTCAGGCCGCTGAGCAGCTCGTAGGCAAGCTTTGTACTGTTCACTTCCCACATGTTGCCTTTCACTGAGGTTCTTAAATTGTAGTTACTGTTATTGGTATTTGGGTTATTGCATTTTCCAAATCAATTTAAGAAACACCCCACATGTCTCTTAACCACTAGCCATTTGATGCATGCACATAAAAAAGCACGCATACCTTCTTGACAGGATGCATGTTGCCGACACGACGGAGCATGTCCTTGCCCTCTTCTGCCTGCGCTGCTAAGGGCCTTTCGACATTGCGTGTGATGCCCTTGCGCTTAGATTGCTTCACTGTACAGCACAATGGAGCCTCTGTCATCATGCCAGCTAATTAATTTTAACTTTGTAATGTTGCTTCATCTCCATGCATTGCTTACGTTGCCTGGTGTCTTCCCTACATGGGTGCAAGGGAAGTTCTTTGGTGTCTTTGTCTTGTGGCTGGAAATGCAGGAAGCAGATACTGATCCTCCTCCTTAGTCTCACTTCTCTTTGTCCTGTCCCTTCTGTGAGGACCAGGGTCCTTCCCATATGCATGTCCCACTCAGACTGATTTATACCACTGTTTTGAGATAGTGCTGGGCATTCCTTTTGGGAGAGGAATTAATTACTGGAGTGTAACAATTTAGCACAAAACTCAACTGAATTGGACTTCTCCAGGCAGGGTTGTGTTAGAACCTGAAAACCTTGCAGATGGCTGGTAAGAAAGGCTGGTTGGTACTGCCAAGTTCACCTCTACCCAAGCAGGTCAGGAGGCAGGGGTTGTAATGAGCATATGAGCTTTTGGGTGTGTAGTAGGGGTATTGTAAAGGGCTTAAAATGGTCCGTCCTTTTGGATATTAGATGGAGTAGAACATCACATGGCCTCCACCATTTTTTACATTTCCTATGTTAGAGATCAGCAGGGCCACCCATGGTGGACAGGTTTCAGCTGAGCTTCCATACTAAAAAGGTCTAAGGAGAAGGACCGGGCAGCCCACTCCTGAAACAATTAGCCAATGTAACAATGGGCTCAAACATAAAAAGACTGAGTGCATGGCACAGTGTTAGGTAGTGTTTTATTCTGTTGTTCATAGGGTAGTTATGAGTTGGATCTGATTCTGCAGCACCCAACAACAACAACAACATGTTAAACTTGGGCCAAGCATTAACATGATCTGTGGGATTTATTTTTTCTATTTATATTTTCCCTTTTGCTGATGTTAGAAGAGCCTCACTCTTTACTTTGTGCCAAATGGAATGTGGGGTTGGAAGGCCCCTGAGACCTTGGTCTTTGTAGTAGTATGACCCTGACTGATGATCATCTCCCCTGCTCTGGGTCTCAGTTTCTTCATTTGTAAAGTGGAGGGGCTGAACTAGCTGTCTTCATTCTTTGAAGTTTCTTAGTTACTACAGTCTTTGTACTGGGGTATGTTTGACTCTACAATAGGGGTCTGCCTTCTGAAAAGGGCCAGCTAGTCAATATCATAGGCTTTGTGGCTTTGTGGCCTCTTTTGCAACTACTCACCTCTGCTGTTGGAGCACAAGATCAAGCACAAGAATGATTGTGGCTTATGTAGCTGTGTGTGACCATGGACTGATCAGTTGGCTTCTCTCTATTTTCCTCATCTGGGACACTAATCACAATTTTGACTGAACAGAATTATTGATCTGAGTTAAATGAATTAGTTTACACAGAGCTCTTAGAACCAAGAGTGAGTGTACTGCTGGAGCACAAGATCAAGCACAAGAATTAGTGTGGTTGTGTCTCAATAAAACTTTATTTACAAATACTGGTGGTGGGCTAGATTTGGTCCCTGAGCCTTAGTGTGCCAACCTCAGCTCTAGATTATCCTCTTTGGCTACTATGTAATGTCTGCTCATGCACCAGGCTACTCAGTACCTGTACCCTCCTGAGCCCAGTGTCACCTGATCTCTCCATGCTTCCTTTCCGTGTCTGCGAAGGTGGCTGATTCTGGCCTTTCCAGGGAGCAGGGGTACCTCACTTGATGTAAATCTACCCTGTTCTTGGAGAGTTGTCACGTGGGAAATCTCATTTTAAGTCTGATTAAAGACCACTATGGCATCAGATCCCGTCAGATCTCTGAAGCTAAGCAGGGTCAGGCCTGGTTAATATTTGGATGGGAGGCCACCTGGGAACACCAGGTGTCGTAGCCTTGGGAGAAGGACCTGGCAGCGCACTCCCAAAAAACAATCGCCATTGAAAACCCTATGAATAGCAGAGAAGCACTAACAATAATGTTTTGCCTGTTGTATGTAGGGTAACTATGAGTCAGACACCGACTTCATGGCACCTGACAAAACAAAAAAGACACTGTCGACTACACAACAATATGCCTATTTTCCCGGCATATTTTCCTTGTAGTACACCTGGTTGCTGTTGTCAGTTGAGAGATTCCTGTCTTTTACTTGATTTACTCTTTTATTTATTTGTGGTACTTGAGGGTTGAACTTAGGGCCTCACACATAACTTTGCAGATGCTCTACCACTGAGCTGCACCCCCCCACCACGTTTTTTATTTTTATTTTGAGTCAAGGTCTAAGTTACACAGGCTGCCTCTGAACTTGAACTCATGATCCTGCCTCTGCCTCCGAAATTGCTGAGATTACAGGCTTGCGCCACCATGCCTGGCACTTTCAATTTTATATATTAAAAAAAAAATTCTCTCATTTCTTTGAATTGCGCTAAGTACTCTCCCTTCACTTGGAGAAATGTTCATTATTTGCACTATTGCTGAAGGCGGTGTGGTTCCTTCCCCTCTGAGCTGGCTGGTTGGGAGAGGGAACACCTGTCCCCATTTCCCAGATTGGTAAAACAAGGCATTTCATAGTTGAAGTTTCCAGGTTTGGATTGAAAATCTTACGTGGCTGCAGCATGTGGAAACTGAGATGTGACTCAGCAGACAGTACCTGGGCTGACGGAGGGGCTGTGCTAGAGTGGGCTTTGATGGCCTGGTGCCATCTCCCAGGAATGCCCTCCAGACTGGTGCCCAGCTCACGGAGCCTGCGAGGATTACAGCCTTCTGCCCAGGAGCCCCATGTGAATGTGCAATCTGAGTAAGACAGCCGCCAGCTGTGAGACCGATCATTTTCTCCCTCACCCGCTGCCAGTCACTGGCAGCCTTGGGAAGCATGCAGCTTTTATAAATGCACAACATGGCTCTTCCCTGGGGGAGAATGAGGGGATCCACCACTGAAATCAGAACTAACCCCCAGGGCTGCCTGGCATGTGGCTGAGATGCTCAGACAAATGTTTGGACAGCTTAAGAAGATAAACTAGAGCTTAAGTAAATAAAACCACCTACCTAGTATATGAGAAAAGTCACATTTGGGGGCTGCTATTCCTGAAGCATATGGGGCTGTGAACTTACAGTGGAGGGGACTCTACCCCTGGGCATTCCTTTCTGCATGGAGAACCACACCTGTGTAGCACTCACCTGAAGGAGCAGAGGTGGGGTGGAGCCTTCCACTGTTTGCAGTCCTCACTCCCTAGGAAGACTGCCTCTGGTCACAGCCCTCCAGGGGGCCCAAGTCCAGATGCTCTTGTCCCATTCATTCCCTACCAGTATACAGGGCAAGTGTAGGTCACCCCCACTCCATGAGGCCATTTTTAGGGAGGAGAGGACTGCTGTGGCAAGAGACCTGGGGAGGGGGGACTGCTCTGCCTCAGGGGATCAGGCAGGTGCCATGAAGGAGGTGATTTGTTCTTTATTTGTTCTCCTTTTTTTGAGACAGGGTCTTACTATGTAGCCCAGGCTAGCCTTAACTCTCGATCCTCCTGCCTTGACTGGGATTGCAGATGTGCACAATAACACTGGACTTGTGGTGATTTGCTCTGTGTTTTTTGGTAGTATTGGAGAGTTGAACCCAGGGGCTTGTGCATACTAGGCAAGCGCTCTACAACTGACCTGCACCCCGGCCCCTTTTTTATTTTATTTTTTAATTTACTATTTAATTTTTTTTTTTGGCAGTATTTGGGGGTTGAACCCAGGGCCTCACACATGCTTTACCAGTGCTCTACCACTGTGCTACACCCCCAGCCCATTTTTTTTTACTTTTTTATGTAGAGGCAGGGTCTTGCTAAGTTATGCAGCCTGCCTCTGGCTTTGAACCTATCATTTTCCTGCCTCCACCTCCTGAGTTGCTGGGATTATAGGCATGTACCACAGTGTGCAGCTGCAGTTTCTTCTTAATTGAGCACCTACTCAGTACATGGACAGTCCAGGATGCAATGCTGGCAGCAACCACCAAGCTCACTCTAGGGAGCTCTGGATCCGTAGAGAGGAAACGAGTGGTGAGAAAAGAGAGAGCTTTTTCTTGCTGGGATATTGTGTGGGTGTGTTTATTTGTGGTCTCCTACGCTTGTCCTTACTATGGAAGTGAAGACAGGGATGAAGATAACTAAGATGCTAGACTGTGAATTTTGCCTTTAATCACTCAAGATACCTTTGCCAGATCTTAAGCTCCTCTTTCCTGAGCTCTCAAGAGATGTCCTGAGTCTCTTTCTGGGAGGATTTCTGGTTGTACCCTGTTTTTGTGTGTCAGTGAGAACTAAACCTATGAGGGAAGTAGGGTGACAAATCCTGCTGGTCAGGGAGGGTTGGAAATGACGGCTTTTACCTGTGAGTGCTAATGCGCGTTGCTTGGCGGTATCATTGTGAGACTGGGACCCGAATGTATCCAGAGTGTCCAGGAAGTCCACTCGTCTTGATTTTGGCCGTCACTTCTGCTGCTCATAGGTACTCTGTTGATACGCACCACTGATCATAGCCTTGTAGCCGGTCAGCTGCAGGGCTATGAGGAGGAGGAAGGGCCTCCCTGGGCCTGGAGAACAAGCTCCACACCTCCTTTCTAGACCACAGTTACCCCAGATTCTCTCCTGAATCCCCTCCAGCCTGGGAGGTCCTGCTCTGTTGAAGGAAGCATTTCTCTGCTTACCCCACACCAGCGGGAGTGTGAAGTTCCACAGCAGCTTTGCAAAGGCTCTTGTCTTCTCTTTCCTACAGATTCATCAGTTTTCCAAATGTTTCCTCTTCTCTTCTTTAACCCTTTGTCTGTTTGCTCAGTTTCCTAAGAAGGGAGCAAACGCCTCGAGGTGAATCGTATTATATCAAAATGTACATCTTTATAGGTAGGACAAGCCAAGTCATGGACGTGAATTTTTGTGTAATGTTATTTGTGAACTGGTCTTGATTATCCTTTCTCCTGAATTGACATCTTCCACTGAAGACAGAAGTAATTGTAAGGCTGAGAGCTGCAGGTAGAGCAGATCCCTCTTGAAGGAGGGTTTGTGGAGTCTTACTGTGTGTTACCTGCCCCACCTCCACCCTGCAAAGAGCTTTTCTATGCCTTAGCTTGCAGTCCAAGTGGCAACCCGCCAAAGTAGCTAGGCATAGTCCCCTACTTTGCAAGTGAGGAAGTTGGAGACTCAAGGAGGGTAATTCAGTGACTTACCCAAGGTCTTGTTGAAAGCCTGTGCTTTTCCTGTGGCCCCACACTGCCTCCTAGCTTCCTCCCTATGGAAACACCTGCCAGGCAGGACCTGGATCAGAGACTTCCAAACACTTCAAAAACTGGTGAGAGCCTGTGAGTTCCCCAGCACTGTCATTTTGCAGTTGAGAAAGATGGCCTAGAGAGAGAAGTGACTTGCCAAGGCTATACAGTGAATTTGTTGGCTGATTTCCTCTCCTTTCCTGTCCTTTCCTCCCTTCCACCCCTCCCCTCCCTTCCTCTCCCCTCTTCTTCCTTCCCCTCCCCTTCACTCCCTCACTCACTCACTCCTTCCTTCCTTCCTTCCTTCCTTCCTTCCTTCCTGCCTTCCTTCCTGCCTTCCTTCCCCGCCACCACCTCCTCCTCCTCCCCCTTCATCTTTTTGTAGTACTTGAGTGCTGAACCCACGGCTTTGCTTATACTATGCAAGTGCTCTACCCCTGGGCTGCACCCCAGAGCTCATTATTTTTTGAGTCAGGGTCTCACTAAGTTATACCGGCTGTTTCTGACCTTGAGCTCGTGATCCTCCTGCCTCTGCTTCCCAAGTTGCTGGGATTACAGGTGTGCGCCACTGTGCCCAGCTGATTCTTTTTAGATATTTGCTGAGTGCAGACTGTGTGCCAGTATTATACCATGTCTTCAAGATAAAGTGGTGGAAAGAATACAAAAATTCCTACACTTGTGGAGCTCAATTTGAGGTTTCCATATTCCTATACTGTAACTTCTCTCATTAAGCTTCTGTATAGCTCTTTTTATCCTGCCATGGATTCAGGGAATGCAAAATAATTTTTGTAATATTTTGAGTTCAGTGCAAGCAAGGAGAAGGGTAAGTTAGTTGAGGAAAAGAAGTTATATAATTGAGTCCAAAATTGAGAGAAAAGATATTTGGTTTGTACATTCACTTTAAAAGATTTTTTTTGAGACAGTCTTACTGTGTAGCCCAGACTGTCCTCAAACTCTCAACCCTCCAACCTCAACCTCCTCAGTGCTAGAATTGACAGATATGTGCCACCACACTCTGCCTAACTTTCTTTTCTTTGACAGCTTGTCTGGAGATTCTAGCCAGGGAGCATAGCTATTTGTATACCCTTGACTACAGGGTTTCTTCTTTTGGGGATGGTGATCTCTCTGATGTCTCTCCAGTGCGCAGTTTCAGGAGGGATGCTCACGGAGTGGTGAGGGAGGAAGGGGACGCCTGCCTGGCCAGCCAGATCAGCCACACCAACCCTGGAGATCAGTGGGTTGACAGATGTCACAGCCACACCACCCTCACATCTCTATTCTCCACTCTTTGTACAAATGTTTTTTGGGCATGTACCATGTGGTGGGCACTGTCTAGGTTCTGAGAATTCAGCACTCAAACAAAACTCTGAAGAGGTGGCAGAGTTATACTGATGACACAGGAGTGACAGACATTGAGGTTCTAGTCCGTGGTGATCACCACTCTCTGATCCAAACTGTTCCCCAGGGTGAGGGGGGAGCATTTTCTAATCACAGTACTCTGCCCTCTGTCCTCAGCCCACCAGGCCAGGTGATGCTGCTAAGGGATGTCATGTTGGCAGCATGTCCTCCTAAAGCGATGTCGCCAACCTGCTGCATTTCTTGAGCAGGGTCTGCTCTCTGAAAGTTATTTCTGATTCTCTCTTCCCTAGCAGTGCCCTAAACATTTGAGTTTTTACATAATGGAGCTTTTCTTACTTATCCAGAAGTTCAGTCACCACCTGCAGCTTTTGCCACAAAAACACAGTGACCTCTACAGCCGGCAAGAAGGTGGGTGGAGTTTGACCAAGGATGCCAGGGAAACCTGATGTTTATAAAAAGCACTCTGTAGGTCAGTGAGAGGCAGCAAAAACCTTCCTATGCCCTCCCTAAGAATTCTAGAATTTTTTTTTTAAAGGAAAAGCTATTTTAAGACACGAAGGGTGTGAATGCCTTCTTTGTATCTTTTTTCCCCATCTACATATTATCAGTTGATAACCTTTAAGGTCCTTTTTGACTCTGAGAATCTCTCTAGTTCTGGGTCCTACGATAGCCTCTGCTTTACCTATGATGACAGGGGACCTGCCACTCAAGAGGGTAGCCCATTTTAGTTTTAGGATGGCTAAAAGCCTGGGTTCTAGGTATTACCACCAACAACTGGAAAGACTTCCTGCAGCAGCTTTTTGGGGGAAGGATAATTATCACAACTCATGTGTGTCTTTATCCTTCCCATGGAACGCCTCTACCTCTGCCAGTAGGTCTCCATCTGAAATAGCCTCAGTTCTGTTTTGGAAGGCATCTCCCTGGCTTCTGGTTTGCCAATGTTCTTCTGGAAATATGGCTTCCAAAACTGACCTCCCACCCCCACTCTCTGGCCTGGCGCCCTTGTCTGCAGTTGGCAGGAGGGAGAAGCGTGGCAGGGGCGGAAGACACTCGATTAGGAGCTGGCGGTGATCTGCTTTGCTCTGTGGTAGGTATTAACTGCGTTCCCAGGCCTGTTTTCTGCTCCCAAATGCCAACGTCCCTGGCTCTTAAGTGAGGTTTAGCTTAATCCCCAACCTTACCTAACTGTTACTTTTATTATTATTCTGTGTGGTGGGCAGAATTTCCCTGCAACACTGAGAGCGTAGGTGGGGACTCATCGTTGGGATGCCTGCTCTGCCTGGAATCCTCTTGGCTGCCTCCTTTGTTCTCTTAGCCCCATTCAACTAGGGTGGTTCTAGTCTCCTGGTGTTCACTAGGATGTCTTCAGAGATCACACTGGACGATCCCCTCGTTTTACCAGCAGGGGAAACTGAGGCTCAGGGCGTGGAGGTCGGTCCACCTATCCCTCTCCTTTCTCACAGTTGGAAGCCAGGCTTCTTGTCTCTGTCTTGACATGCTCTCTGCCTTGGGGAGAGGCGTGAGCTACAATCCCTGAAAGTGGTTTTTAGCCTAGCAGTTGTGGAATTCCTAATGAAGTTACAATGGATCAGCCAGTCAGAAGGCACTAGGGTTTGCCCAGAAGCCCCAAGACTGCCTTGGCCCTCCTCTTCCCCTGAGCTAGCTGGGCTGGCCAGGCCACAGGGACACACCTCCATAGAGCCTGAGAGCCCACTGTCTGCAGATGCCAAGGGTAGAAGTGGAGCGCTGGCAGAGTACAGAGTTTAGTTGCCAAGTAACAGGTACTTCCTGAGGGCAGGCAGGTGTGCTAGTCTTAATTTTCATATGCACGGTGCCTGGCATATAATAAGTGCCCAATAAGGATTTGTTGAACGAGCCAAAGGATTTAGATACAAATGAGACCAAACAATGGATAAGGTTGGTGGCAGCCTGCCCATCTGGTGGGTTAAAATGGAAAAAGTTCATTCCTTTTTATCTTGAAAATGTTGGTTCAGCTCCTGCCTTGTCCAGGACACTGCAGAGGGATATAAAGGTACATAGCCCTGTCCCTTAATGGCTTAGGGAAGGAGACCCTACCATTAGCATACCCTAACCCCTTGCCTGAGGGTGTAACGGGTGCTCTGTAAGCATGAGTTGCCCACCACACTAATTGCAAGGACCCCTTGAGGGGGTCCCTCTAAAGCTGCCTCTGTCAGTGTCTCAGAGGCAACACGCTGACCATTTTCCAAATGCCTGTGAAGTCTGCAGGCCACACATGGTAAGACTCTAGTTGGAGCAGCTTTCTTCCTGTCACCAGGAGACAAGTCCTGCCCTTCCTCTCTGCTGTACCTCATGGCCTCACTTCAGCGCCTCTTCAACTTGACTATTCTATGTGTGCCAGAACTGGATGGCGGGTGGACCTGCTAGTAAAAGTCATCACTCCTTTCCAGGTGCCAGGTGGTTGTGATATGTCTGGTTATTTACGAGCAAAGAGGACATTAGTCTTTAATTCACTGGTCTGGTTTTCCTCCTACATGGGGCTGAGGGGCAAAGTGGGGAGAGAATGAGGTGCAGGGTTGAATTTTCCCCTTTTGCTCCACTAAAAGCACTAAGCGTCCTTATGATGAACCTCCCTCCAAGAAAAAACAAACTTGGCTGATGCGCAGTCCACCTCTACGTTGAAAGTGAGTCCCTAGCTTTCTCTCAGAGTGGGGCTGTTGATCTGTGCATAGCAGTGACCCCACTTGTCCAGTGCCCATTGTGGATCACCATGCCAGGCACTGTGGGGAGACGTGGGCAGCTTTCCCTGCCTGATGCAGAGCTATAATTGGAGTCACAGGTTGCCAGCTGCCTTCCTCCCTCCCACTTCCTTTTACTTTCTCTCATTTCTCACTGGGAGCTCAGTGCTCTTTCCTCATGCTGCCCCCTTTCCCACACTACTTTTCTTGGTCTTCTGGGGCAGTTGCTCAGGCTACTGGGTATCACTCAGCTTTCGGTAGATGAGCCAGGAGCCTCTGCTCCCCCTGTTGAGCCCCATGTCCTCCCTGCAGCGGATGTAGGGTGAGGAGCTAGGCCTCAATGGTGAAGCCGTAGAGAGCCTTTTTCTGCCTCTGTGATTTTACAGAGTCCTCTGTCCATTCTGAATGGCTGAGGAAAGTCGTTCTATAGATTTATTCTTGGAAGACTCCATGCACCCTGGTGGCTGAACACATGGCGGGTGGGAAGGGGTGGAGAGACGGAGAAGGGCAAGGCCTGAGTGGCCAGGCGGCCAGGAGAGGACGCTGCTGCAGATGACTTGCAAATGTGGGTGGCATGTGTGAGAGGAGCGCCGGCCACAGCACCGCACTGCTTCCTGTTGGAGCAGGCACTACTGCTCCTGAGCTGTGTGTTCGGGGCGGGAGCACCTGTGAGGAGGTGGGGGGCCTGTTTGGCAGCAGGCGCCAATCAGACAACTGGAAAGTGTCAGTGCTTGCGTGGCCATCTGTCCCCTGCGCCTAGCTCCCCCGGCCGCCTTCTGCTTACCACAGAAGGGCCCGGCACTGTTCCATAGCACAAGGGCATGGAGCCTGGCTGGGAGGGGCAGGCAGAGTTCCAGTTGCCTTTGTTTATTTCCATCTTCCTCACAGCAGCTTCTGCGCGTGGGAGTTGCCAGGTACGGAAGTTGCCAGGTGCGTGAAAAGTTTCTCGCCTCCACTGGTCTTGGCTGTTTTGGGGGCACTGGTGGGAAGGAAAGCAGGGCGTGCCAACGTCCTGTTCCCTATCAGTGTCTGTCTGTCTGCCCAACTGTGGACTCAGGCCCTCCCTGGCTACCATGTTTCCTTTCTCTTGCTGTAATTGGTAAGAGCACAGCCAGAGGAAGCCAACTCTAGGGATTTGGGTTCGGTTGCACACCACCCTCTCCCAGCTGAAGGGTTAAAAATTATGGGGAAGTTCAGCCCGCACTTGCAAGATATGGTTGCCATAGCAACAGGCCTTCTAATCTGGTAGGTGACCTGAGAGACTGGAGAAGATGTAGGGGTTGGGTTGGCATTTCATTATTTCATGAGGCTGCCTCTCCAGCTGGTTTCTCTGCTGAGCTAAAGCTTGCTGTTCCTGCCACCAGAATTACTGGCACGTTCCAAAACAACAGTGTGGATGGCACGAGCAGTGAGCAGTGTGTTCATGGGGGCCATGCCAGGTGGTGGGTGGAGGAGAAGGACCCAGGCTCTAGGGCCTTCAAGTGGGACCATCCTGTCACCTGCATCCTGGGTGGAGGATGCCTCTGGGTTTGTGCTCCTGTGTACGGTAGGTATCCCAGCTTGAAATACCACTTCGAGTAGACAGAATCCTTTTTTAAAAGCACCCTGAGAAGGACTGGCTCTTTAGGGGAATTCTAAAAAGACTCCTTTAGTTTGCCAAGGGTCCTCGCTTAAATTTGGGGGCCCTGTTTGAAGTGGAGGAAGGCCCCAATTGCAATGTCTGGGTGGGGGGTGGCCTCTTTTATTTACCTCCAAGTGGAAGTTGTCCAGACCTTTGGTTCAGTTAAGCACAGGAGCTTTGTGTCTGCTGTGTGCATGGTGTGGTGGTGCAGGATGGAGGGCCTGGTTTCATCCCTTCACTTAGCAGATGTTTGTTGGGTGGTGCATGTGGCAGGCACTGTAGAGAAGAGGCAGGTCACACACTGTCCTGGCCTGAGAGCCTCCTGGTATGGTATGGGGACTTTGAAGCATGGGAAGACGGAGGGAGCCACACAGTCTAATCCTTCCCTTCCATTTGGAGAGATCTCCTGTCAAAGCAGCAGGAGTCTTTTGGCCTTGGGAAGGCACGAGGTATTGTGTATTCATTGTACCTTTCTCTTTGCACCGACCCTGTTCCTCTTGGATGTAAGCCCTGGGAATCCACATGCAAGTAGATGGTGGGTCTGGATGGTGTGTGTTGAAGCCCACTGTCCTGGAGCGCCACATTCGGCACAGGGTTCTGGGTGATGTCAGGCCCACCTTCGGAGGGATTTTCCACCACTTTGCTCCCTGGCTTTCTTATCTTCCTGGACCCTTCCTTCTGGAGAGGTTATTGCTGCTGGGAACTGTGAGGAGGAGGAGTTTGTATTGCTCCCTGGGCTTTTAGAGGGTTCACTCTCCCTTTCTCACTGGGGACCTCTCAGAGGAGAGGTCTTTGATTAGACACCCAGCAAATAGTGGTGGAAGTTCCTTGATCCCATTTCATAGATGCAGACCTTGAGTCCCAGAGAGGCAAAGTCAAGACAAAAGTGACAGTGTGTACAGTCTGGGGCTCTGGGAGCCCAGGCAAGGCCTTACCCGACTATTCCATGTTGTTGTGTGCACAGGAAAGGTTGGGCTGGAAGGTGGTTCTGAGTGGGTGGGAGTTTAGGGGATGAGGAGGTGCATTGTGCTGTAGAAAGAGTGGCCATGTGGCTCGTCCCTAAGCAGTAAGATGAATTGGCTCTAGGCCTTCTGGTTCACAGGTCTGTTGGAGGCAGTGGAGCGGGATTCCCATTCCATACTGGGCATCCTGGTGCAATTGTGATGGGATGCACCGTCACAATTAGGGGAGTCAGTCCCCTTTGTGTCAGAGTCTCCTCATCTATAAATGTAGGAATTGACTGATCATCCATGGTCCCTCTCCGGCCCCTTAGTCCATGTCTGTGGACAGGAAGAAACATCTCAGCAGCATCTCCTTGTCACTGGGCCTGAGGCTAGCTTCTCAGTTCAGAAGGTGGCTTTAAGATATCTGGGTTGGGAGTCACTGTGCCCAGTTCAATGCAGCTATGAGGAGGTGTATTCAGCACCACTTCCTTCACCTTGGGCTGCCAAGTGGGTAAGGTGGGGGTCAGACCACACCCTCAGAGCAGCCCTGAGACCTAGATCACTTTGGTCTGTCTTCTGAGGTAGACAGAGTGAGGTCTGACTGCGGGGAATTCATTTTAAGCCTCAGAACATCCGAGTGTCCTGTTGGGGGCATCTTGACTAGAGGCAGGGTGAGCATGGAGGGTACACAGGTTCTCTAAAAGTGGAAGCACCTCAGAGGAGCAAAGGGAAAATCTTCAAGGTGAAGCACCAGGAAGCAGGCCTGTGTGGGAGTCACTGTGGGGTGGAGGTGGGTTGAGCTGAAGACCTCTGGGACCTTGGTGTATTAACGTAGAGGTGACTTTTCTGTTTCCTCCTTTAGCTTGGGTTTTGGCTCAACACTCTCCTCCTCACAGGGAGCCTGGTTTCTCTGGAAGTGTGTGTCTGCCATGTTCTAGTCAGAGAGCTGAGGCCTGGTTTAACGCACAGTGAAAGAAACAGAGTGGATATCCAGCACTAAGGCTGGCTGAAGCCCTCAGAGTACTGCTCTTGTTTTGGCAGGGGTGTGTGGGGAGCCGTCCTGGAGCATCTGCCTGGTACAGGCCAGGAAACCGAGGACCACGCAGTAAATGGAATGATTGCTGAGGGTCAACGCCTACCCCTGAGGCGCTCCTGCTGCCTCATTTTCTCCTGTCGTTCTCAAGTTTGTTCTTTAGCAGGGTCCCACAGAAACTCTGTCTCTCACGTTTTGTGGGGCTGGGTGGGTTTTATGCTGTCATGGAGCATCTTAGTTGAGCCTCACGCATCTTATTGAGGTTCTTACATCATTAATTGTCCTCTGGTTTAGAGTAAGAAAAAATGGCAAAGACTTTACCTCCATGCTGAAATTTCAGTAGCTGTTGACTGGGACAGTTGTTCCCAGATCTTGTCTTGTCTACACCTTCTGTTAGCAGTAATAGTAGTGATCAGTGCTGGTCCAGATGCCACATGGTCAGAAAGGTGAGTGAGACGTAGATCCTGGCAGATGGACCCAAGAGATGACAGACTGTGCACTTTTTCTTAGCCTTGTGTTCAGGCTGCTGCAGTGAGACTCAAAATGGATGACTTTCTGCTCTAGAGCTGGGAGGTGAGGGCAGGGAGGTGGCTTTGGAGAAGAGGTGAAGCTTCATAGGAAGTAGAGTGACCCATTGGTGATAGTTTCTGACAAAGGTTCCCCAGAGACATTTTGTGGAGAAGTTTGGGTTCTTTAAACAATGTCACTTGAAGAAGCTACCTTGCTTAGGCGTTGTGGCCCATGCCTGTAATTCCAGTGACTCAGGAGGCTGAGGCAGGAGAATTGTGAATTTGAGGCTAGAGGCAGTTTGTGCAACTTAGCGAGATCCTGTCAAAAAATTAAAAGGGGGTGGGTGGGGGGGTGCAGCTCAGTGGTCAGCACTTGCTTAGCATGTATGAGGTCTTGGGTTCAACCCTCTAGTACCAGGGTTGGGGGGAAGATCCCCTTACCTGTCAGCCCCCAAGGACTCTGGACCCACGTGTTTTTTCTGAAGAGTGTTCCTTCCAAGGAAACCAATTAATTCCCTGCCAGGTGAAGTAGGACTGGATCTTGTTCCTTCAGGTGCCCTAAGGCAGGCGTGCTGGTTCTTAAGTGTTGGCCTTGGTGCTTTTGTGTACCTCGAGCCCGGTCCAGCCTAGGGCTGTGCAGACTGACTTGCTATGTTTGCCTTTCATGTTCTGGGAGCCTACTGCTCAGCTTGGGGGGCGGAGACAGGAGGACCACAAGCCCGAGATCAGAGGCAGTCTGTGCAACCCAGCAAGCCCCTGTCTCAAAAAGTAAAAAATATGGGCTGGGGGCGCAGCACAGCTTTCCGCCCACTTGGGAGACCACTTGGGAGAACCAAATCCTCTTGTGGGTGGGATGATATTCAACACCCCCAGAGAGAGTCTGTAGTAGGTCTGCCATGCACAGCAATTGCGCTAGAAACTGTTCTTATTGTGTCTAATTGTCCCGCAAGACTCTGCCAGAAAGGAGCACTCTGTCCGCGTGGTGCTCAGCCTCCTCCGCAGACCTCACCTTTCTCCACAGTGCGGTGGGATGACTTAGTATCCCCTCTGGTGTGTCTGGGGTCC